>JAUBOC010000138.1:1284314-1298778 GCA_032275365.1 Anablepsoides cearensis | reverse complement strand
CTATAATGGAGGCTTTAACTAGTGACCAAATATCTGCTGGTTAGTTAACTCACAGGAACATCACAAGCTGGAGGATGAACTAATAAAAACTAAACTAAAACTAAGCATTAAAAATACAATAATAACTAATAAAAACTATCAAATCTACTGTAAAAACTAATAAAAAAAACTGAATTAAAAAGAAAAAAGTCACAACAAAATAAAACTAAACTATAATGAAGAATCCAGAACTATTATAACCTTGCTTTGGACCAGGGTGGAAAGAGTCTGGAAACACATATGGTTTTCTGTATTTATCCAGATCTGTGGGGAAAAAACACTAAAAACTGAACCAGAAACCTTGCAGCCCAGTTTGAATCAGACCAGAAAAGAACTACAAATAAGTTATAAATCTGGATTTTGTCTGAGTCAAACCTGAGGAAGACATAGAGTCTTGTTTTTTTTTCTTCTTTTTAGTTGTTTACATTACCTGCTGCTGAGAGGTGGGTTTTCCTTGTCTGTTAGGAAAATAACTGAAACTTTTAAATCAAGAGTCCGCTGGGTGCACATCAATGATTTGGAGACAATTGAATTCAAGACAGCCACAAAATCTGACTTTAAAAACACAAAAATGTCTGTAATTACATTAAAGCAACAGCTAATAAGCCCAAATTAGGTGTGGTAGTAGCTGACAGTCATTCACAACACATACTTAAAGTGCTAAAAGATGATGCAAAATCTCAGGATATCGCTTGAGATTGTACATAATGTTATTTTTAAGATTTGACCAAAAAGTAGCAAAACGTCCACGATTTAGTGGCACATGATGATCCAAACTTAAGGCTTTAATTTCTAAATTAAATCTGGATTTTCAGTTTAGAAAACAGATATTTTCCAAACTTATTCAAAAAGAACTACATTCCAGACTTTTAAGGCATATTTTGTAGCAACATCCTGGCTGTAAACACCTGAATTGAGACTTTAAAGTCCAACATCTGGGTTAGCTTTAGGACCTTTTGTCCTCCTGCGCTGTGAGTTGCACCTGGCCAGGTGAAAGCGAGTGGCTAAACGCTGAGCCTGAACGCCTCACCATACCCTGTGGCGCACACCTGGCTGCTATAGCTACCTATACGTTAAGAAGCTAATAAGCTAACAACTTAGCTTTTATGTTTTAATGGATGCTAGCAGGCGCAGGGGGGGCTAACGCGGCTAGCTATGCGCTGCCACAAGTTGGGGGAGCTCGCTGGGATGAAAAGAAACCCAAAACGAGTGCCGAGTCGGAACCAGAACCAACAGAACCCCCTTCAGAACAGAAAACGCCAGACATTCATTGTGTCCTGTTTGATGTTAGCCCCCGCAGCTGCAGCGGCTAGCTCGCCCCGCTAGCCGTAATGTCACCGCATCGTTGTTGTAAATACATTTATACACGTGTGGACAGCCGCTAAAAACTCCTTCCGAGGGACATCGGTGAGGAGACGGAGGAAAAAATCCTTCCCGGCACAAGGCTCACCTGCTCCGGATCCCGATGGCACATTCTCACCGCTGAGACATCAACCCTCACGGCGAGCCCGAAAAAAAAAAACCGCTGGAGCTTTTTTATTTCCAAGGACACAAAAACGCCATGACAGTTTTAGAAAAATGCATAAAAAATTAGCACGCAGAGGAGGGAGGGAGGAGGAGGAGATGAGGGATGGGGAGAAGAAGAAGAGGAGGAGGAGGAAGAGGAGGAGTGGAAAATCTATTTAATCCACATAAAGCTAGCAGCAGCAGCAGCCCCGGGACTCCAGGCAGTCCGGATCCTGGAGTCCAGAACGAACCGTATCCAGAAACCCACAACTTAAAGGACACTTCTAACCTAAAATGGCCTCTGCAGCCAAAAACACAAACAGCTTTTTTCTTTTTTTATTTGCTATGAAGTTTAGCGGCTGCAGCCAGCCTAACCTCAGCGTTTTTGGACCTTTCCATTGGCTGCAGCTGGTTCCCCGCATGTTTCCATTGGTTCTGCAGCTGTCAAGCAAAGCGAACCGGGCCAGGCTCTGCCGGGTTTGTCTGAGAGCCGTGGCGGCAGGCAGCAGAACCCCCTCCTCCCCGGGGCTATTTCTTTTTTTTTTTTAATATATATATTTACCCACCCTTCTCCCGCTGATCCTGGTTCTGTTTCTTACCGCAGATCCGCGCCGTGAACCTTCTGGTACCGGAGGAGGCTTCCCACCGAACCGAGCGTCTGGTTCCGGCTGCTGTCATTGAAGGGAGAGGAAGGGGAGAAAAAAAAAACAGAGAGAAAGGGGGGAGCGTTCAGTTTTCAACCCCCCCTCCGATGCAACAAAACCAAGGGTTTACATTTCTCCACTGCTGCCTGCATCCACCAATCATGCAGGCGTAAAACTGCTGGGTTAACAACCCAATTACCCACATATGGGTCAGATCTGGACTGAGCCAACACCGTGGCTAGTTTTAACTCAGCAGAGTTGGGTTATCTGTTCAACCTTTTGTAGCGAAATAAAGTTTTGATCCCTAAATTGGGTTAAAATGGCTAATTTGTTGAATTTAAGCTATTAACAACTTGTGTTGGAGCGAGCTAGCTTTTGCTAACTGCGTTTAGCATCAACTAGGTTAAATTTAGACCTAGCCAACACATTGTCTAGTTTTAACTCAGTGGGGTTTAGTTATTTGTTCAACCTACTCTAGTGCATTACATTTTTATTATCACAAAATGGCGTGAAAATGGCTAATTTGTTTAATTTAAGCTATTAACAATTGGAAATAGCTAGCTTTTGCTAGCTGTGTTTAGCTTCAGCTAGCTTGAATCTAGGTTAGATTTGGACCAAGTCAACACTTAAGCTAGTTTTAAATAATATGGGCTGGGTTATTTATTCAATCTATTTTAGTGCATTAGATTTTTGACCCAAAAAATCTGGTAATTTGTTGAATTTGAGCTGTTAACGTGTTGGAGCTAAATAGCTTTTGCTAACTGCATTAGGATAGGCTAGCTAGAATCAACTAGGTTAAATTTGGACCTAGCCAACACCTAGGCTACTTTTAACTCATTGGGGTTTAGTTATTTGGTCAACCTTTTGTAGTGCATTACATTTTTGATCCCAGAATTGTGTTAAAATCACTAATTTGTTAAATTTGCTCTGTTAACTTGTGTTGGAGCTAGCTAGATTTTGCTTACTGTATTTAGGATTGGCTAGCTAGCATCAACTAGGTTAAATTTGGACTGAGTCAACATTAGTTTTGGCACAGCATGGTTATTATTTCTTTTTAAACTATCATAGTGACTCTCTTCACCTAAAAAAATAGTTTAATGGGTATTTTTTTAAATTTAATCTTAATAAAAACTTGGGTTGGCTCTATCTAGCTTTTACTAACAACCTAAGCTAGCTAGAATCAATCAACCCAAATTAACTATTTAGTGCAAACTAAAGTTATTAATTAAGTCAAATATTTTTTAGGAGTTTTTATCATCTTACCTTTACAGCCATGTTATGGACTCACCTGTACAGAGTGTACCCTGGACACATGTGGCCCTGACAGGAACAAGCTGGTAAAGATAATGGGAGGAGCTTATCTTTCCTCATTGCTGGAATTTCCAACTTTCATAAATTAAAATGAGAAACATTCAGAACAGGGGGCAGTTTTCTCTGTTACGTAAGTAATAGTAAACTAATCGCCACGTAACACAGATAAAATAAAAACCTGCCTGTTCTGAGGACTCATTGAGGTGTAAAACCTGAACCGCTGTGTTTGTGTGCATCTTGTGAAAACCTTTTAGGATGAGGGAAAATTGCCGTCTAATGAAAGTTGACTCATCGTGCTGCATGTTAAAGACACAGAAACCGTGGTGCAGTCACAGTGCAGCAAATGATTCTGGCAGACGAGCGTCCATGCATGCAGAATTAGCGGCGAGGCCAACGGTGATGTTCACCTGACTCCTGAGTTTTCTACGTGACGGCTCCTCTGAAGGTGGAGGGAAGGATGCAGCACTGCTTCATGCAGGTGAAAACAAACCTCCCTCACTATGTAGTAAATATGGATTCGAATCATTCTGATAGGATTTATTTATAAATCATTCTTTTCATTATTTGCAGACTTGCATTTGAATAAAAAATGTAAATTAAAACTATTTTGCTGTTTAATGTACATATTAACAATAATATGACATAAATAATCATACTGTAATAAAATTAGATTTTCAAACCTGCTTCAAATAGTTAATTTTTTTTAAGTTCTAAAATTATTCTGCATTTAGGACAAAGTTTAAACACTTTCACGAATATAAATTATATTTCAGGCAGGATAAATAACTTTTTTTTTTTTACTTTAATCCAAACCATCCAGATATTTTATAATTAGAGTCTGAACAGGAAACTTGAAGTTGAAGCCACAAAGAGTGAGCGCCCTCTAGTGGTTGGCTTCAAGGCTCTTTTTAAGCTCCGCCCCTCCATATAAACCATGGATTGTTTTTGTTAATTTAGTGCATACTTTGTTTGTTTTTTTCTCGCGATATGTTTAGTTTTTATATTTTTAGTTGAGGGTTAAAGAATAACATCATGCTGTGATTGACAGCCCATTAGCGAGTTAGGAGAGAGTGTAGGCGGGACGTTTGTATGAAAGTTTTGGACATTTTGGCTTCAAGTCTGAACAACGAGAGAAGGTGGAAACTGGAAACTGTCTTTATCAACATCTCAGTTTTTGACCTTCAAAGATATCTAATATTAACAAAGTGCCTCATTAGCTTTTATTTTACCTTTATGATGACTGATTTTTTTTATAGTTAGGGGATAAATATGCTCTTGATTCTTATGTTGATTTCTGTACATCTTCCTAATAAAAAAACAATAATAATTAAGTGAAATGAGCATCTCAAAGGCTAAATTTTGCATTGATGGTTCTGAAACAAAAGGCAGAACCTTGGCCCGTTTGGTATTTCTGGTGGTAGACGTCAGATGTTTGCAGGTTTGGAGGAGGGCTTGTGGTGGGATTGTTGATTTGAGCTCAGCATTCTGAGCTGCGGTGTTTTGATTCAAGCTGTGGGAAGTGTTTGGATTGCAACACGAGGAGAAGCAGGACAGGATTTGGCCGTTGAAGGGTTAAATTACTCTGCATGTTCTCCCTGCAGATCCTGTCTGCTTCCTCCCTGCTTCTCCTCTTCATCCCTCCCTCCTTCCTTCCTCCAGTCGTTTGGCCCCGAGCCCAGCGCGAGCTGGAAGAAGGAACAGATTTTCTTTTTTCCCCTCCCTCCTCCAGATCTTCAGGAGTTTTTGTTTTGCATTTCCTCAGACGGAGCGAGAACTCCTCCATGAGAGGAAATCAGCAACAAAATGCAACTCTTTCTGCGAGTTTGTGTTTTTTCTGTCAGCGGCTCGTGAACTCCATGACCTGGATCTCTCCTCAGAACGGCTGAGAGTCACAAGTTTTCATTTCACCACAAACATTTACTGATTGACTTTCCGTCTTTGGTTTCTCTGATTTCAAACAAACTGTTTCCTAAATGAAGGAAGAATGCAGAAAATAGGAACAGGACATATTTGAAATGATAAAAAGACAAACTTACACTCATAAAAAACACAAGTTAAAAAAAAACTGAAACTAGACAAAAACTAAACCAGTCTGAAGAAAGTTTTGGTTTTTATGGTTTTGTTTTGCTAAATGTAGCTTCTATTTACAGTTTTTCTCAATTTTGTTTTTAGCCGTTGTTCTGTTGGTTTTAGCTCCTGTTGGGTTCATTTTAGCTTTAGGCTACAGTTTTAGCTACTCTATTGTGCTCTGGTATTATTTTTGATAAGCTACAGCTTGCTAATTTTTGTTTCTTCATTTTTTAAATTTTTAGCTATTGTTCTTCTAGTTTTGTCATTTAGCTATACTTTAATAGTATAAGTTTTTGTTTCATCAAATTTAGCATTTAGCTTTTACTAATTCAAACTTTATGTTTTGTTTAGCTAATTTTGGTTTTTAGATTTAACAAAATTTAGCTTTTTGGCTTTGGTTTGCTAATTTTGTCTTTTTGGTTTTGCTCAGTTTAGTTTTAGCAATGGTTCTGTTGGTTTTAGCTCCTGTTGTGCTCATTTTAGTTACAGTTTTAGCTACTATGTATACTGTTCTGATATTTTTTAATTAGCTACAGCTTGCTTATTTTTGTTTTCCAGTAAAGTTCTTCAATTTTTTATCTTTTAGCTACTGTTGTGCTAGTTTTGTCTTTTAGCTATGCTTTAATAATATTTGATTTTAATCAAATTTAACATTAAGCTTTTGCTAATTTGAACTTTCAGTTTTGTTTAGCTAATTTTGGCTTCACTAAATTTAGCTTTTTGACTTTGCTTTGCTAATTGTGTCTTCTTGGTTTTGCTCAGTTTAGTTTTTAGCCATTTTGTTGGTTTTAGCTCATGCTGTGCTCATTTTAGTTACAGTTTTAGCTACTATATATACTGTTCTGATATTTTTTAATTAGCTACAGCTTGCTAATTTTAGCTTTCCGGTAAAGTTCTTCAATGTTTATCTTTTAGTACTGTTGTGCTAGTTTTGTGTTTAAGATAAGATAAGATAAGATAAGATAAGATAAGATAAGATAAGATAAGATAAGATAAGATAAGATAAACATCGTTATTGTCCACCGAGGTGGAAATTTTTCTTCGGCTCTCCAGTATAAAACACATTCATACAAAAATCATATACATACAATCATGATTTCAATAAAATTTAAAACATAAGTTAAAAACAAAAATAAAAACTCCTTAACATATTATCACTGGAAAGTTGTCATTTAGTTTGGTTAAGAATGGTTATTGCAGTAGGAATAAATGATTTCTTGTACATATTCTTGGTTGCCAGAGGGACCCAAAACGCCTTCCTGAGCTCAGAGTTTTAAACTGACAAAAAAGAGGATGACTACTATCTGCTAAAATATTTCTTGCCGTCTTCCAGTTCTTTCTTCAAACAACTGAGACACAGTTTTTGTTGTTGTTTCCCCACTATTTTATTTGCCGTCGAGACAATTTTTGAGAGTTTGTGCTTTAGTCTACAACTTGTGTGACCATAGCAGGCAGGGAGATGAAAGGTTAGAACGCTCTCAACGATGGTCTTATACACAAGCTCCAGAGTCTGCTGACTAACCCCCAAACCACTAAGTCTTCTCAGAAGATAAAGTCTCTGAGAGCATTTCTTCAAACTGTGATTAGTGTTTTCAACAAAAGTGAGCTTACTGTCCAAAAATGATCCTAAGTATTTAAAATTTGCCACAGTTTCAACAAGTTGGCCATCGAATGAAACTGGCTCTACTTTAAAATCTTGCTTGGTGCATATGATCAGTTCTTTTGTTTTGGCTGTCTCTAGGGCCTTTATGTGAGATAGATAAGCTGATTCATCTGTGGGTTTAGCTATACTTGAATAATTTAAGCTCATGTTCAGCTTTTGTTGTGTTTTGTTCAGCTAATTTTTATATTTTTTTTTTCACTAAATTTAGCTTTTTAGCTTTGCTTTGTTAACTGTGGCTTTTTACAGCTTTGCTAAGTTTAGCTTTTAGCCGCTTTTGTGTTACTTTTAGGCATTTAGTTTTAACTTTTAGCAACTGTTTCGTTAACTTTAGATTTAAGCTGTTACTGTTCTGTTAGTTGTTGCATTACTCTTTGCTAGTTTTAGCTATTATTTTTGCCAATTTAGCTTTTAGCTACTGATTTACTCATTTCAGGTTTTGTTTAGATCATTTTATGGTGGTTAACAGCTCAGTTTTTGCTTTATTTAGCATAATTTATAGCAGAAAAAGTTAATTCTTCTAAATCTTTTGCTTAAGTTTGTGCAACATTTAAAATTTATTTTATAATTTCATCCTGTTGTTTTTATGTTTTAAACCTGGTGTACTTTTCAGATTATTTGTTTATTTTTTTCTTTGTTCTCTGTTTCGCTGCAGGTTTTAAACTGTTTAACATCATTTAAATCCAGTTTTTAAGCTTAAATAGTTGAAACTCTACACGTTAAAAAACAACAATAAATTAGTTCAGTTGTGTTTTAGCATTAATGAACATAAATTATTAAATTATTAATAAATGATCACAAAAATAATCCTGTTCTTTTAGCCAGAAGAGAATCTGTGAAGCGTTAATAAAATCATCTCTTCTATCTGCAGCCTCAGTTTACATACATGTGCTGTCAGGAGCTAACACGCTAACGCTCTCATGTTCACATTCACATGCTAAAAATGCTTCGGCCCTGTTTACATGGCTGTGAGTATTTTTAGTTTACCGGCACCACTAACTGGATCAGAACCTGGATTATATTTAGATTATTTCTAAAATAAACGCTTTGGACTCATCGCAGGTTTTCTGTCCAGATTTAACTTCAAACAAACTTTTAATACATTTTTTACTGGATATTATGTTTATTTTTTACATTTTCACTCAAATTTCATTATAAAAATACACTTTTAAATAGCAGATCTCTGCAGCGCGACGGTTTTATTTTTATTTTCGTGGAGTGTTTTTAGGAACCTCCAGATGTTACAGATGTGACCCAGTTTGTGTTTGAATAAAGAAAATAAAATGTTGTGATGCTGCTGCAGTCCCCCTCACACACACACACACACACCTTTTGGCAGCCATGTTGGCTCCTCGGCCCGGTTGCCATAGTAACTGATGCTGATCTGCCGAGGCTCGGGCATCTCGCCTTGGCACAGCTGTGAAGGGCGTAGCAGCATATTGAAAAACAAGAGCAGAAAAAAAAACAGACTGACGTTTTCCCTGAGCAAATCTGACCTGCTGACAAAACAAAACATAAAGAACAACAAAAAAAATCTTTTCCCCCTGATTCAGATCATCGTGACTGAAATGTGTCACAGATTCAGGTTTTTTGCCCTGAAGCATCAAATAAAACGTTCTGAATAATCTTGTGTCCTGATTCAAACAGCAGAGGGCATCATCTTATAAAGAGTGGAGGATCTTTTCACTTCACAGCTGCTCTGCAGAGTCCACAGATTAAAATAATTTATATAATCACCTGGAAATATGTTTCCTGTTATAAAGTTTGATCAATTACTCTTTAAATTAAAGTTTATTTTTGACCAAGTCATTTTTATTGCTTTAATTCAACAAGGAGTCTTTAGTCTCACTAAAATTAAAATAATATCAGATTAAATACAGATTTATTACACTCTAAAAACTACTGGGTTAAGAAGTACCCTACCTGTACCCCAGCAATGGGTCAAATTTGGACCGAACCGACCCTGAGTTTTATCAGTCAAACTGATCACATTTTACAAAGGAGTATTAGGGCCAAACAACAAAATTATTTTATTATGAAAATAAAGTCATAATATTATGAGAATAAAGTTGTACAAGAGTTAAGTTGTACAAGAATAAAGTTGTATAAGATTGAAGTAATAATATCCCAAGAATAAAGGTGGTATGAATTTGTTCTCATAATTAGTTTGGTTAAATTCTGGTTTAAAATGTTTAAAATTCTGGTTTAAAATATTGGACTTGACTCATCTCCAAACCCAACAACTTTAACTCAACTGAGTTATCAAAATAACCTGGCAGTTTTTAGTGTGTGGAAAATAAAAGCTATTGCTATAAAATATGTGAAATTACAGACTTATTAAGAAGTTATGAGTCTAAAAAATGTAAAAAGACAAATTTTACATCTTGATTTTATTTATCAATGAGCTTAAAACAAAAACAGAAAAGAAAGAAAACCTCAAAAATAACAATAAATAAATAAATATTAATCACTAATTTACACCCAAAGCTTGAGTCAGCACCTGAACGTTTCCTGGAATCAAGTGAAACAGAAAAAAACATGATGTCTGATGTTGGGTGAGGAAGAGGAGCAGCTTCTTCCTCCTTATCTGAGCCCACCATGTGTCGGTGGTTCTGATGGGAGCGGAGCAGCTGAAGCAAATATCTGAGAGGTTTTCAGAGCCGACAGCCGGCTGACCGACCCGCAGCTGGTTCCTTTGTTTGGCTCAGCAGCTCCATCCTGAACAGACTCAAGTTTATTCAGAAAATAACATATTTCAGAGGAAAATAACAAGTATTCTGTAGTAAAATACAACAGGAAAAGTATATTAACAAGTAATTTTTACACTTTTTGAAACTGCAAACATAAAAACTTTCAGAATTGACTAAAATCTGTGGATTTATTCTTCCTCAGCTGCACTTATTAACTCTTTAAACAGTTTTCTGGGCAGCTCAGGAGATGATCTGCAGAATTTCACACATCTTTAAGCTTAAATGAAGAACTTTGTGTTTTTTATGGAAAGACTATAACAAGCCTGCATTCTTCTCCTTATTCTCCCGGGACAAACATCTAAAACAGTTTGACATCTTTTTCTTGCATTTTTGCAGTTTGGACTCAGAACCAGAGGTGATGATTCCTTCTTCAAAGCATGAATGGATCCTCAGAGAAGATTTAAAGCAACGTTTTCAGTGATGTATGAGGTCTGTGCTGGAGCCAAGTCCTCCAGTTCAAAACCAAACATGATCCTCATGGAGCCGAGTGGGGGGAAGGGAGGAAAAGCAGGAGGAAGGGAGGAGCTTTTTCCCTTTAAAACTGTGGAAAAATGGAACAAAATGTGGAGGAAATGTGAAAAAATGAAGTATTAGTGGAGAGAAAGAGGGAGAAAAAAAGAAAAGAAGGATTAAAAGTTGGAAAAATCAAAAGAAAAGTCTTGAATGAATGAAAACGACAGGTGGAGGTGAAGAACTGAGAAGAAAAAGAGTAAAAAGGTGTAAAGAAAGGCTCTGAGCGAAGGACGAGGCAGAGGAAAAGAGGAGATTCTCCGGGTGGGAAGGGCTGAAAGAGGAGGAGAGAAGCTCCTGCAGGGAGTGGAGGAGCAGCTGGGAGGAGAGGAGAGGAGAGGAGAGGCGAGGCAGAGCTGCAGACATGGAGCAGGAGGAGGAGAAGTCACCTCAGATGTTTCGGACCATGTTGTGAAACTGGACGTCTGAGCGCTATCAGGAGCCAGCAGGCAGCTGCCAAACCCACTGACACACACACACACACACACACACACACACACACACACGCAGATATGAGTGGTCCGCTGTGGCAGTTTGTTGTGGTGGACCGGCGCTGACAGTTGGGACAAATTGATCCGGTAAGTCTGTTGTTTTTTTTTTTGCTTTTTGCTTCTATGCGCTGTCAGTATCTTACCTGCAGCAGATGAGAGCAGCTTCAGGGGACAGATAGAGGCAGTGACATGGTAAAGAAAGTTCAACTTTTGCAGTTTTAGAACACAAAAAGATCAGTAAAATAAATCCGGTGATTCATGAGATATTTCGCTAACAAAGCTAACTAAGTCATTAATGGTAACAGGTTGAGGACATTTCTCATCAATTTTGAGCTCAACATCTGTAAAATGGACAGAATCAAAGGTATTTTTGTTTTTGTTTGTTTGTATTTTTGTGTATTTTTAGCGTCTCTTATCTTCTGCAGCCATCTTGAATTTTGTTGACAGATGACTTTTATTAAAACGTGTTGAGAGGTCCACGAGAAGTTCTGGTTCTGGTACCAGACGGGCACACACAAAACCAGAAATGGGTTCTCTCAGGTCATTGCTGGTGTCGTGTTAACCCACCTGTAGCTGCAGGTGGAGGTGGTCCCTTTGATCAGGGTGGTCCTGATCCTGAACCTCTCAGATCCTGAGGAACCAGCTGTTCTCTTTGGGAGAATTAGTCGTTTTTATTCTGCCCTCTTGTTAAAAAATGATATTTTTTTACAGAGTCAGATTGTTTTAGAACATCTGGTTTCACCTCAGCAGAAACAAAAAGAAAACAGAAAAGCTGCATCATGACTTGGCGTTCAGCAAACTTTGGCTGAACTCACGTTGTGGTTCAGATTTACAGAATCTGGCTGCGATTCTGGAGCTTTTCAGAAAACTCCTCTCCTCTCACCACGCTTCCTCCTCGTCCTCCTCGTCCTCCTCTTCCTCTCAGAGAGTTTTTTTTTTTTTGTTACTCTCAGGGTCGGAGCATCACTTTCTCATGAACCCCTCAGCGAGTGCAGATCAAACTGACGAGCTGCCAGAGCAAACATCTCGGCAGTGATCCGGGTCAGAACCCGCCCTCGATTCTTTCTTCTTCTGCAGAGCTCGAAATAAATCTCTTCCTGTTTCACTGCTTTTACATAAATTGGTTGAAACTTTGGTCTGATGAAGCGTGCAGATGTTTGATTGTTGGCGCTCTGGATGCTGGGTCAGAGGACAGAGTCTGGACCTGGTCCTGAAGGAGGGACGGATCAGGGTGTAAGTCCAAACCTGTGTCTTGTTGGCAGCTGAGGGGACATGTGTCCCACATAAAAAACTTTTATTTTCTAACTTTACGGAGTTAAATTCCTGATTATGACTTATGTTAAAGTCATTCTGATGTTTTTTTATGTGTTGAAACTCTCAGACACGTTTTATTTCTGTTTTCCTGCCCCCCACAGCGGGGGTCCGCTCAGCTCCTGTTACTGATCATTAAATCTCAGGCAAGAACCTTATTAAAACAAAGAAATAAATCATTCAATAAGCTCTCAGTTCCCCTTAACAAAAAGTACTATATACAAGTATCTTTTAAGTACACTAGTTTTAACAAAAAAACAAAAAAATCATACTTCCAGTTTACTTTTTATGTACTTATCTGAGATATACTTAACCAAGTTTATCTACTTAGTTTGTACTGAAAAGTATACTAAAAGTTTAATTATACTTAGAAATGTTTCAACTTTTGGCAAAGATAAACTTTAGTAGTACTCCGAAAGTACATTTTTACACTGACTGATTCATTTATAGTATATTTTAAGATTAAACTGAAAGTATACTTAGATTACTTTCAGTATACTTGTAAGTATGCCTTCATAAACTTATTGTGGGCCAATTTAGTCCTAAACGTATACTTGTTAGTAAACTGCTAGCATACATATATCAGTGTTCATGGTAAATAAAAGTACATTTAAGGAAATACACTTTTATATACTTTAGCATACTTAATGACATGTACTTAAAGTATACTTCTTTGTGGTAAGCTTATAAACTTAAAAAGACATAGCAGTATACTTAAAGTATACATTTTATAAAATTTAAAAAGTCCCAATTTAGTACAATAAGTATGCTTTCTAGTACGCTACAAGTACATGGTGCTTAGTATACTTGATAAACTTAAACCTATACTCAAGTATACTTATTAAAATGAACTTCAAGTATACTACTGTTAGTTATACTTAATGTATACTTTTTATAAACTAAAAATGTCCCAATATAGTATGAACGAGTTTTAAATTTGAATACTTTTTAGTACACTTGAAGTACATGCTGCTTAGTACACTTCAAAAACTTAAACTTATACTCAAGTATACTTAATAAACTTCAAGTATACTACTGTTTGCTATACTTATTGTATACTTTTTATAAACTAAAAAAGTCCCTTAGTAAAAGCGAATATTAAATGTGTATATTTTTTAGTACCCTTGAAATACATGGTGCTTAGTAAACTTATACTCAAGTATATTTAATAAACTTCAAGTATACTACTGTTTGTTATACTTAAAATGTACTTTTTTATAAACTAAAGTCTCAATTTAGTAAAAGTGAGTATTAAGTCAGTATATTATCTAGCACACTAGAAGTAAATGGTGCTTAGTATACTTAAACGTATACTCAAGTATAGTTAATGAACTTTAAGTATACTACTGTTTGTTAAACTTAATATGCACATTTTTATAAACTAAAAATGACTCAATTTAGTATGAACGAGTATTAAATTAGTATACTTTATACTTTATGTCAATTAGTACACTAGAAGTACATGGTGCTCAGTACTCTTGATATACTTAAACATATACCGAAGTATACTTATTAAAGTGAACTTCAGGGCCGGCTGCAGCCTCAGACAGGGTTTACCGTCGTGTCAATCAGTAGAGTTTAATCTGCAGCAGTGTAAGAAGCTTAAACAGCTGCAGTAATAAAAGTCTCTGCAGGAGAACAGAAACATATAACAGAATGTAAATTAGCTGAACACACACACACGTACACACACACACACACACACACACTCTCTCTGATGGTTTTCACCATCAGACCCCCCCTGAGTCAGCACTCAGCTCCAGACCCCCGCCTCGCTCAAATACCAGAATCACAACTAAGCTGGACTTTCTGGCCCCAAAAGGTCCAGTCTTGTGTTTGTAGCATATTTGTTCTGTCTTTTTCTAATAATCCTGCCCTGACCTTTGACCTTTGAACCCGAGGACTGAGGCCCATCTGAGGTGGACCGCATGGCTCGGTCTGCAGGAAGTTCAGGTCTGAACATAAACATCTGTGCAGGATCACTTCCTGTGATGATGATGGTGAGCTCAGGATGAAGGTCTGCAGGCATCAACAGGAACTAAAACCATGAATCTCAGTCTGACAGGTGGTTTCTGCTGACTCAGCACCTGTGAGCAGCTTTAAGACCAGCCGTCTGCCCCGAGCATCAGCCTCAGTCCCAGCGGACTCGATCCCAGCGGACTCGATCCCAGC
>JAUBOC010000138.1:1223936-1235670 GCA_032275365.1 Anablepsoides cearensis | reverse complement strand
TTATATTATATTATATTATATTATATTATATTATATTATATTATATTATATTATATTATAATAATCCTGGTGACAACTTTCAGATTGCTCCTCAGTTTGAAGAATTGGTTACATGACATGATGACAGGAAATCACAATGTTTGAGCAGAACATCCTTGGTCTAATTAATTAGTTGAACAAATAAACCACTTACAAGAACTATTTACACTTGCATAAATATTCCCAGGTCTATCCAACCTCATGGGACAATCAATAAAAAACAAAGTCCTAATGTCCTCATATGAGGATTCATCATTGTTCTTTGCTACAATTGCAAAACTTTGTCAAATTTGCATGCCTTATGCATTAAAACCAAATAAAAGCTAAATCTTCACAAAATGATTAACCCAGTTGTGTCTGGTTCTCTGGTCCAGGAAAGCCTGCGTGGTGTGCGGCTGCAGCACGGTGGACCACGCCGCTCCAGGGGGCCACCTGGAGGACGACCAGCGAATGGGACGCCTGCTCGCAGACTCGCCCTGCTCGCATCTGTCGGCCAAGGTCAAAGGCGGCGGCGGCCTCCGCATGTACAAGAGAAACCGCATGATTGTGACGAACCCGGTGGTGTCCCGCAAAGACCCGACCTTCAGCACCACCACGTACGACTGGGCGCCGGCCGGCCTCAACCAGAAACTGGTGAGAGTATTTCGCGTCGGGCTCCTGCGGCTCTCTAACCCCGGCTCAGAGATTCTGGTTTCTATTAAAACCAGACGGAATCAGTTCCAGCCTGTAATTACAGAGATGACAGACATTACTGTGGCTCAGCTTGTAGAGGCAGATCCAAACCCGACCCAGGCTCTGAACACAAGACTCTGCAGCACCGTGTTTGGTTCAGACCGTTAGTCATCGTCTCTCTCACACAGAAAACACCTGGACCGGGCCAAACCCTCCCAGAACCTGCTGCTCAGGTTTCACTGCAAAACATATTCATCTAATCTACCTCAAAATGACTGTGGTTTTTAACTAACTGTAAATATTTAAACAACTTTATTTCAAAACCTGATCTAAGAAGGAATAAAAGTCATGTTTTTGCAGATAAACATGATTTTTCTTTGCACGATATTCAGGATTTTCTGCAGAGCACACCACAGATCTTTGTTTGTTAAAGAGACTGTTTGTCTGGAACCAGAACCAGTCATGAGTCAGACGTTGTGACGTCTTATAAAGACAATATTTAACACTTTGAGGGCCACAATTTGTCCATTTTCTGCTGTAAACCTGCAGGAAAAGAGACATGGTTGGTTTTTTTACACAACTTTAAACACTGTTTTGAGGAGAAAATCAAACATTTCTTCATTAAAACCAGGGGTGGAGCAGCACAAACCCTTCATGCAGTGAAACAGCCTTTAGGAGTGTAATAATCCTCCTGAACACTTGGTGGCAGAATTTAAAGTGCCTGTGACATGCTTATCCTTCAAATACAAAAAGTCAAAGAAAACATATTTATATTTAAGAAAATTAACATAACACACATTATTTTACCCATTTTGTCTCATAACTGGCATATTTTCACTTGAATTTGGCTCAGCAGTGTGAAACAGGAAGTGACATCAAAGGGGAACTCTTTAAGAAAAGAAACTCTCTGGTCTTTGTTTATTAAAACAGTATTATTTAAACTCTTCTTCAATCCTGATAGTGACTAAAAATAATCTAAAGAAACATCAGATTAGTCTCTAAATATTGTAGCATCGCTCTGTTTACATGCAGACATTCCCCTTTGACATTACTTCCTGTTTCTTCACATGCAAATATCTCAACAACTGTTCATCTTAATGTGTTAATAATGTTCTCTTTCCAAAATGCATTCACATTTATTACAAAAATTTGTTGTCACAGGCACTTTAAGAGTTTGAAACATCACCAAGCTCTATCACTGAAGAAGAGTAATGACAAGGAAGTGATGGTTTTCTTTATATACAGAACATATGCCTATGTAATCTGACTTATGATGACAAATGTTTTTGTTGTTTTGTTTTGTTTTTGTCACCATAACACAATGTTATTTTATGTTAAGGCTGCATGATGCTCTGTGTTTGGTTTGGTTCTGAGTAGGGTTATCACTAAATCAGAAAAAGTGAAACACTCTAAATTCATTATTGGTAGTTATCAATATTACATCTGTTCATTGGGTAAAATTATCAATATTAGTTTTAAATATGCAGTTGAGGGTCATCATTATTTGGCACAATGACATGTTACAGTTAAAAATAAATAAACAATATAAAAGTAAAAGGCAACCCCTAAAGTCAATGTTAAACTGTGTCACATTAATTAACCTTATCTCAGCTGTAGCAGTGAGTTTAAAACAGAATGATGGAACTAGTTTAATGAAGAATCTGTCTCTGAAATAATTATTAAATCAAGTGTTTATTATGTAGGTAAAAGTAGGTTTAACAACCTGGTAAAATATACCAGAATGCAGGAAATGGCATTAAAACCACTCACTTCCTGGACTCCCTCAGGCCATGCAGTACATGGAGCTCCTCCCAAAGAGTCGGTGTCCCGTCTCTGGGACCCCCGGTGCCCTGGAGAGACGCAGGCAGCTCCTGACCCAGCTCCCGGTCTACGATCAGGACCCCATGAAGTGTCAGAGCCTCTCCAGTGAGGAGGAGGTAGCAGAGATCATCAGCACCTCCTTTAACCTGACGGATCAGAGGCGTAATTTATTTTTCTGTTTGCAGATTTCCTCCATGATCCTGTTCGTGAAGCGGTACAAGGAAGAGGTGCTGGGGGTGGGCGAGGTGGGCTTGCCTGGAGAGGGCGGGGCCCTGAAAGAAGCGGCCATTCAGAGGACGATGAAGGAGGATGCTGCTCAGCATCAGGACCACAGCTCCTCCGCCGTGAACGGAACCGATGATAAAACTCAACACGTGAGGAAATAAAGCCTTATTTTTAGCGATGCAAGATATATTAGCATTAATATCAGTATCGGTCCGATATGTAAAACTGGGCCGATATTGATTTCCCACATTTTATCTTTGTGTTTCTGTTTGGGGAGGAGAGATGGTTGTTTTAGCTGCATCTGTTGGATCATGATAGTGATATTGATGCTGTGCAGCCAGGAATAACTGAAGTAGAGCCATGTCAGAGGTCTGGTTATTTACGGTCAAAATGTGTGTTTGTGCGTATATGTATAATATAATTTGTGTTTGTGTAATATCCGTAAATATCGTTAATCAGTTGGACAAATTTTGGAAAATCTGGATCATTTTCTGTAATTTTCTTATATATGTATTATATAACAATATTGAAATAGATGGCTGGAAGAATGAGGTTCTACAAGAGCTGAGCCCCACTTTTCCCCCTAATACTCTAATACTCTTCCCCAATTTTTATTTATTTATTTATTTATTTAAATAGTATTATTATTATTATTATTATTAATTTGCTGTTCTGAAAATGTATAATGTCAGCAGTACTACTCATTTAGATTGAGGATTAGGATACTTGTAACAATGAATAGTTGACCTCTGTTACACTATTGTAATCATGTGAGGGGTACAAAGTTTGCATCCTCATTTTGGCATCATATCACTACCATTTCCAACTGTATCCAGAGCAGTTATTCATTTATTATTATTTTAAAATTTTATCTTTCTCCTTTTAATATCTTTTATGTGCCTTGAAGTTGTGATGTTATGGTTGTGTATAAAGAACAAAATATTTTAAGAAACACATGTTAAAAAATATATATCGAATATCGGTCATAACACCAATAATAATATCTGATATTGATATCAGCTGACATTTTCATATTGGCGCATCCCTAGTTATTTTCAAAATAAGGACTGTGTTTTTGCTGAGTCGGCTCTTCTCCTTCCTCCCAGCGGTGCACCGGCTGCCAGGGCGAGCTGGCCAAAGATAGGCCGGCTGTTTACGCAGAGCGAGCAGGTTACGATGAGGCCCAGTGGCATCCCACCTGCTTCGTGTGCTCGGAGTGCGGTCAGGGTCTGGTGGACCTGGTCTACTTCTGGTCCAATCAGAAGCTGCTCTGCGGTCGACACTACTGCCAGTCGGTGTGGCCTCGGTGCTCCGGCTGCGACGAGGTGAGGATCTGACAAACACAAGCTGATGAAGTGATGGAAATGTTTCTTTATTTTTAAATAAAACCTCCTCGTTTGTCCTCCAGCTCATCTTCTGTAAGTCCTTCCTGACGGGGACGGATGGACGAACGTGGCATAAAGAACATTTCTGCTGCTGGAAATGTGGCCAAAGCCTGGACTCCCCCTGTCAGCACTCAGACTGAAGAGTCCAGATCCAAAACATCCAGACCAGAACCGAGGAGTTCAAATATATACTGGCTGTTTGTTCCCAACTCTAAAAACCTGAACCAGAAATATGAATATATGAATATTTGACTGATTTAAAGACGTGAAATATTTTGTTGTGTTTAAAATGATGAAAGAAACATTTGCTCTTAAAGTACCTGTTACCTGCTTATTCTTCAAATACAAAAAGTCAAAGAAAACATCTTTATATTTAAGAAAGTTGGAATAACACACATGATTTAACCCATTTTATCCCATAACTGACATATTTTCTTTTGAACTCGGCTCAGCCAAACTGAAACAGGAAGTGACATCAAAGGGGAACTCTTTAACAAAGAAAACTCTCTGATCTTTGTTTATTGAAACAATATTATTTGAAATCTGACTCTTCATCTCTCTGATTGTGACTCAAAACAATCTTAAAAAACATCAGATTCTTCTCTACAGTCTCTGTTGTTGGCTGTTGTAACAACGCTCTGTTTACATGCAGACATTCCCCTTTGACATCACTTCCTGTTATTTCACAAGCAAATATCTCAACAACTGTTCATCTCTGCGACATGAAATTTCCTTTGCAATATTTTATCAGTGTCCTCTTTCTAAACATGCATTTATATGCATTTCAAAAATTTGTCGTCACAGGCACTTTAAATTTGTGACACTGATGTTGTTCGAATGTTCAGCCCTGAAAATCATCAAATGTTCTGAGAAATGTTAAATATTTTTTAAATAATGGTCCAGACTGAGAGATAATCTGCAGTTTGTTTGTTTAAAAACATCTTTTTGTGATAAATTATGATCTTTTCTGTTTTAAAAGTACAATCAGTTGTTAGAAAAGTAGATGAAAACTATATTATAAATATTTAAAGGGCAAATCCTAAATTTAAACCCTTGAAGTTTATTTAATAAATTTAAATTTGTGTATTTTTATATGTAACCATATTTTAAAAACTGGATTTTATTTTATGTTTGTTTTACTGCATGAATGTGTTTCCTTTTTCTTCTTAAAACTATATTTGCTTTTAAAAACATTTAGAACCAGGCTAAAATAAATAAAACAGATCTTTTCCTGTTTAACAGATTTTTATGTAAAATATGTTTTAATGGGATGAAAAAACTGGACAGAATCAAAATAAATGTGTTTTTATTGTTTTTTATGTTGTTCAGATTAGAATCAGAAACATTTTAACACCAGAGCTGCAGTTTGTTTGTTTTAAAAGTTTGGCCTTTATTTGTGAATAAACTCTTTAAAGTCGATTCAAGACTCTTTTACTGCTTTTCTCTATTTATTAATGAAATAAGTTAATAAAAAAAGTGAAAAACGAAGCCACTAAATTATACTTTTAATCAAAAGTTACATAGTTTTCCTCAAAATCTTTGCTTTTATTTTCCTCTTTTAGAGTTTGATGCAACATGTTTTCACCTAATCATAAAAACCTCGTAAAGTTCTTTAAACCTCCAACATTTTATATTTGATTTTTTTATGTTAACAGGACACAAACCCACAGGTTAAAAAGTAATTAAGGCCTTTTATTCCTGTTAGGAATGCAACTTTCCCACTTCTTTTCCCAAACTAACTAATTTTATGTTACGAACTAAATGAAACAACATAAAAGTTTAAATATTTATCATTTTAAAGGCAGTTCTAGTTTAGTTTTGTTGCTCTAAAAGCAGTCTGATGATGTAAGAAGCTGCAGGATCTCAGAACTGATCCAGGTGACCACATGTGGAAGAAATCCACCCAGCTGGAGGGAAACGTGTCTGTGCTGTCAGCAGTCAGGTGCAGCTCCTCGGCTGTGTGAGGGTCTGAGCTGACCTACCGCCTGCAGGAATGTGAGGTATTCCTGCGGTTCTGGGTCCACGTTCCCGGGCGCTGGCGTCACCCGGCCCATCGGCTGACGGACGCTTCCTGAGCCTGGAAAGAAAAAAACAGCAGATCTGGGTATTTTTAGTCCTGAAATGAGACGGTTTAATTTGGTTTGAGCCTTTTAGTGGAGTGTTGTGTAATCAGTGAGGGGGGGTCAGCATTAATCATCACTTCCTCTGGTTCCACACAGTTCATCCACCATCATTTGGACTAATATGGTGAAAACTGAACATCTGACGTTACTGAATTTATTACGTCTGATCAAGGATTAACAGACCCATCCAGGGGCGGAGCCAGAGAGGGGGCGGACACCTGATTGGCCACCCCAGGTGCCACCCTCAAACTAGATAAGAGGATGGAGATCTTGGATTTTATATTTACGTTTTGATTTTGTTAAAGATTGTTGTCTTATACTACCAGATGTGTTTGAATTATAGCCCTGTGTAAGATTAGCATTAGCATGAGTGGTTAGCTTAATTTGGAATTAGCATTAGCAATCGGCATGTGATCATTCTTAACAACTCCAAAACAAATTACATGTCAGTGTTTTAAAATGGTTAGGTTAGGGTTAGCTGTGGCGGCCATCTTGAATTTTTGATTAGCATTTTGATTTTGTTAAAGATTGTTCTCTGATACTTCCAATGTGTTTGAATTATAGCCTGTGTAAGATTAGCATTAGCATTAATGGTTAGCTTAATTTGGGATTAGCATTAGCAATCAGCATGTGATCATTCTTAACAACTCCAAAATAAATTACATGTCAATAAGTCTTAAAATGGTTCAATAATTGCCTTGTAATGTTAGCTGTGGTGACCATCGTGAATTTTTGATTAGCATTTTAATAAAGATTGTTTTTGGCTACTTCTCTAAAAATGTCTGAATAATAAGTGGTGACTAGCATTCAGCATGTTTTTTTTTACATTCTTAGCTTTGATCATACAAAATTTCAGCTCAATGTTTCTTAAAACAGCTGAATTAAAACCATTTTGGAATTAGCTGTGGTGGCCAGTTTGAGTTTTCAAATCTTTATTTATATATGCTCCCCCTAATAAACCCTTGACCACCCCTTGCAAAAAAGTCTAGCTCCGCCCCTCGATACATCAGCGTTTTTAAAGCAACAGATTAAGAACCCCAAATTAAAATCCTCACATGTAATCGGCGTCTCCCCGCTGAACACGAACATCACGTCTGTAGTGAAACCATACTCCTGCTCACATCTTCAGGTGGTTTCTGATTGAGCTGCGATGGTTGGGAGACCAGTTGGTGACTCAAAACTGTGAGAAAATGGCAAGAAAATCAGAGAATTTTCAACAGTCTCACTGTACTCTGAGTGTTTGGATCCAAATGAAGCATATAGTCCTGCAGGGTTTCATGAACTGTAATACTGGCTGCGCACATTATTTTATTACACAGAACAGATTTTAAGCTTTAGACCCGTTTGTTTGAACAAATATTTTATCTCAGCGTGTTTTTTAGACAATCAGGTGTCAGAATACAGCTCTTGAGACGCACGCAAGAAAGTTGTGAAAAATTGCAAGACGATCTGGCGACGCCCACATGAAGGCCAACTTCTTACAGCCCAGACCCCACCTCATAATGAATCAGGGAAATATTAAAAATCCATTTCCAAACTATTTATAGTTTAAACTCTGGTGTTATTTTCTGTTTCTTTAGATACTTGAACCCATGCCTGCAGCTTCCACCTGTCTCCTAAAAAATAAATACAAATTAAAATTAAGATAAAAAAAGAAGAGCTCACAGCAGATTAACTCTACGGTTTTAAAGTATGAGACATTTTTTGGACTAATAAAAAGCATCTTTAAAAAAAGAAACAAGTATGGTTGAATAAAATAAAATAAAATAAAATAAAATAAAATAAAATAAAATAAAATAAAATAAAATAAAATAAAATAAAACACTTTTGAGAATAAATATTAAAGCTGAGGCTGTGGCGCCCTCGTGTGGAGACTCACCTCCAACATCCAACTCTCTGCTCGGATCTCCGACGGTCCGTGAACGCAGCACGGCCGGATAAAAGGCTGTTGTGTAATTTGGTTATAGCAGGTTTGAATGGAGGACATCAGGAGGTGACGGACAGGTACAGTGTTTCTGCTGGACAGCTGTTTATTAACACGTTATTGAGGCGGGATTATTCCTGTTTTTATATAACACAGCTGACATTTGTTGTGTTTAATCTGCTTCTTAAACCGTCAGAGGAAAGAAGCCGTTTTTATTGAGACACCGGCTGTCCCGGACAGGAAACCGTTTGTTTTTTAAAAAATATTGTCAATTAATCTAGGAAACCTGCAGGATTAAAGTGTTTATTCTATTTCTTCCTTTTAAACCTGTTTAACGGTTCAGCTCAACTTCTTCCTGTTTTCTTTTATAAACCAGGAAGTTCAGTTCCTTCTTATCTGTAAACTTTCACATATCAGATTATTTTATTTCATTCTTGACCAGGGCTCTCTTAAAATATATATGTTTAATCTCAGTGAGATCTTCCTGCTGAAATAAAGGTTTAAAATATAAAAAAAAAATCATGTTTTTTTATCAGCTGACACGGTTTACAGTTTAGATCACCTATAGTCCCAGAAACCTTTGAACTCCACAGGAACTGCCTGGAGAGCAGGTGCAGGTGAGACAGGTGGGTCTGCAGGTACAGGTGGGTCTGCAGGTACACAGCAAATTTGGAAGAGTTAATTCAACTTATAGGGAGTTAAATTCAACACATGACCAGTTTAGTGGGAAAGATTAGTTCCAAATTGTGTCAAAATTACAGACTTGTGTTGATATGTAAATAAATTATAAATTATTGGTTCTTTCAGAGTTCTCCTGAGAGTCTCAGGAACCAGGACCAGATCAGAACCTTTGGGTCAGCCTCTGTTAGTCCCTGAGCTTCATGTTTGTGAGGTTCTAAAGGTGAATTCTGTGTTTTCACAGGCGTCAGCAGAGATGGAGCTCACTGTGGCCTCAGTGGCCATGCTAACAGGAGGGGTGGTGCTTTTCCCCGTGCTTGCCTTCTTCACCACCCTGCTGTTCCGGCCCGGAGCCATCCTGAAGGCCTACAACTGGTAAAAAGCCTGTTAACTGGAACAGAACACAGTCACAGTTTAACTCAAGTTCCTGTAAATCATTTTTCATTTAAAAAATGTTTCAGTTCTGTGAGCTTTTAGCAGGTCTTTCAGAGGTTTTCTTTGGACGTTTTGTTTAACAAACTGTAAAAATGAAGCTTAAAGGTTGAACATTTGGTGGTAAATCTCAAAAAACTTCAAATGATAAAACCGTTAAAGTTCAACACTTCAGAGTCCGGTTCTCAGGGTTTCCTCCAAGTTGGACCTACAGCTGGGTTTAAAAAAATCTGTTTAATGGATCTGGATGGATTTTTGTTCAAATTTGGGAAAACTGATTCATAAGTCATGAGATCAGTTTTTCCACATGGGTGCTGTGTGTGATGAAGCTGTGTGTTTCCATGTTGTGTGTCCCTCCTGGCTTGCCGTAGATTTACATCTGGTTGACATTCAGCACTAATGTTAGCTCCTGACAACAAGTTGTCTGGATGAAAACAAAAGAAACAAAAGAATCACTAACATTACATATAATGATACATCGTTCTGTGGATATATCGATTTGACTGGTTCATGATTCAGTTATATCGAGGCAAAATGAAAATCGTGATCTATATTGTCATCATATTCTTGATGACAATCGATATCTTATGCCCATCTAACACAGTCATTGCGTTAGATGGGCAGATGATATTGCATTATATCGATCGCAGACATGTGAAGTGAATCGAAATCGTATCGTGACAGACTTTATGATATCGAGAAATATCAAATCATCATCCAAACATATCGATGTAATATCGTATCGTGATAAAGCTGCTGATTTACACCCCTAACATTCCAGCTGATTCTCAGCTGAACTTAAAGAGAACAGATTTCAGGACAACTTGGTCCAGAACTCCTGCCTAAGGAGGCGTCCAGGGATCAGCTGGTTCCTCTGGATGAGGAGCAGCAGGAACTCCTTTGGACCTCCTGGATCTGAGTTCTGGTTCTTTCAGTCCGGAGTTCCTGCTCACAGGTGAGGGGAGGAATGTAGAGCAGGGAACATCAATTCCGGTCCTTGAGGTCTGCAGTCCTGCATGTTTTACTTGTTTCTCTGCTCCAACACACCTGGTTTGAATAAACGGATGATTTTCAGGCTTCTGCAGAACCTGGAAGAGGTAATTCACTGACTGAATCAGGTGTGTTAGAGAAGAGAAAAAAGTAAAACATGCAGGCTGCAGACCTTGAGGACAGTAATTGATGATCCCTGATGCAGGAGCAGTGAAAACTGAAGACCTGACAAAATAAAAGCCTTTAACAGTTTCAGCCTCTAACCGTGACGTCTCACCGTCTCTGCTGGACTTTGAGTTTGCTGTAAAAATTAAACTGTCCCTTTTATTGTTGCTCCAGCACACGATGACTCAGCACATTTCTGTAAGAGCTAATCTTTTAGCAGCCGCATGAATAAAATATTAAACATTAAATAAACAGAAGCTCTGGATGAGTCTGGGTTAAATCTGTCTAATGTAGCAGCAGACGTGGAAAATAAACTTTAAACTGATTATAGCTGAAACACTGAGCTGAACTGTAGTTTGGCTCCAGGCTGATCAGATGTCTGAGAGCTGCTCACACTTTTACACCTTGGAAAATAAAACTTTAATGAATCGTTCAGGTCCTGTTTCAGCTGCAGCCAACCTGCAGAGCATGAATAACATTTATTTACAAGTGAATAAGAGTGAAGATAAACTAATAAAACAAGAGAGTGTCGTTTTGATTATCAACATATTGTCCTCCATGACAAACCTAAATAAAAAAAGATGAACAGGAAACAGGGAGTGAGACACCAGTGGACAATAACCACTGATATAAAGATGGAGAAAAACTAGAAAACATCAGAAATAAACAGGTGACCAAAACTGGAAACAGATCTTATTTTCTAACAGTCCTCTGCTTGTTTGCCTCTGGTTCTTTGTCACAAACAGGATTCTACGGTGAGTTTTACTTTGTAAAGACTTCCTTTCATCCAGTTTTATAAGCACAGCTGTAAATAAAACGTTTTATTATATCTGAGAAACTTTGGAACTAAAAATAAAACTAGATTTTATGAGTTTATTCTGTGGCTGCAGGGTGGTTGTCTCATAAAAACTGTGAAAAACATTTTTAATTTAATCTCATTCTGATCTGTGTCGAGTAAAAAGCTGCTCTCTGTCCTGCTGTAACCTGTCTGTCTGTCTGTCTCTGACCTGTCTGTCTGTAACCTGTCTGTCTGTAACCTGTCTGTCTGTAACCTGTCTGTCTGTAGTCTGTCTGTCTGTGACCTGTCTGTCTGTGACCTGTCTGTCTGTGACCTGTCTGTCTGTCTGTGACCTGTCTGTCTGTGACCTGTCTGTCTGTCTGTGACCTGTCTGTCTGTCTGTCTCTGACCTGTCTGTCTGTGACCTGTCTGTCTGTAACCTGTCTGTCTGTCTGTAACCTGTCTGTCTGTCTGTGACCTGTCTGTCTGTCTGTAACCTGTC
>JAUBOC010000138.1:1175609-1187841 GCA_032275365.1 Anablepsoides cearensis | reverse complement strand
ACAAGACAAATTAAGTCATATATATGAATTTACTTATGATATCAGAATGATCCAGGTATCAAAATATAGCTTTTAAAACCAGGAATCTGAAAATATAATTAGGTAATTTTGACCAAATTTGACTTAATCCTCATTTCGATATGATGGGTCACAGAGAGAGAGATGTAAAGTAACTGCAAATACTTTGTTTCTGTACTTGAGTATTTATTTTTCAGCCTACTTTTTACTTTTACTCATTACATTTTTACACAATTATCTGTACTTTCTACTTCTTCCATTTTTAAAAAAAGGTAATAAGTAGAAAGTTGTTAATCCTGTTTTATTCCAGGTTGTTACTATTTAAAAATACTGTCCTGATAAATTGTGTCTCCTGGATAGAGTGAAATTAATTCTGGTTGGATGAGAAGTATAAATATTTACCATTCTGACACTGCATTAGTGTACAATCCATCATAGCAACACACCTTTAGAAAAAATGATTTTTGGAGAAGTCACCTCCTAATAAATGTGATTTTGGAAAATCAAACCACCCATTTTTACTCAATACTTTTACTATTAGTACTTAAGTAGATTTTATGTCAGAAATTTACTTTTGATACTTAAGTACAAACAATATTAGATACTTTTAAGACTTTTACTCAGGTAATATTCTTAGAGAAGACTTTAACTTTTATATATAAATAAATAAGCTTCCTCTAAACATAAACGACTTTCTGTATTTTGGGGAAACAGTTTCTGTCAGAATTTCCATGTTTTGTTGAAACAAAGGACTTTTATTTAAATGTTTCTTCTCCATTGTGTGCTGTTATTTTCCTACCTTTTTGTTTTTACTTTGTAGATTTACACTTGAACTAAAATGTCATCTTGTTTAAAGAATAATGTGACCTTGAACCACAGAGTTCCCTCTTTCACCTCATACTGAAACTGATTCTCGGGTTTAGATGAAGTAGTTTTGTGTAATAATATTTGTGTCTCCGTCTCTCAGGAGTACATCATTAAAGTTCAGAGGGGCGTGTCTTCAGACAACACCTGGCAGGTAAATTCACCAACCACAGCCTGAAGCTGTGTGTGTGTGTGTGTGTGTGTGTGTGTGGTGGTGTCTCTGGCTCTGTGACGTTGACAGGTGTGTTGTTGCAGGTGATCCGACGCTACAGTGACTTCGACATCCTCAACAACAGCCTGATGGTGAGTTTATTATTCTCACACTAAAATCACACAAATCAATAAATGTATAAAGAGTGTATAAGTGATTTTTTTCATGTTTGTTTTTGTAGCCAGAGTATAAAACCAGCGTTATTATAGTTAACTAAATAACAAAAACTGAAATTGAAAAATCATTTTAGAAACTAAAATAAAAACTGTAATAAAATGTAAAAATGAAAACTAACAGAAACTGTATAATCTTTTTACAAAACTAATAAATTATAGAATGTTTGTTAATTTCTTTTAGGCCGTGTGGACTGTTTAAACAAAACTTTTTTTTTTTTTTTCTTCAAACCTAGCAGTTTCACATTAGCTGCGAGCATCTTACAGCAGCTCATGTCTCGTAACGTCATCATATCGAAATGAGGATTAAGTCATATTTGGTCAAAATGACTTCATTAAATTTTACTTAAAAGCTACATTTTGATACCTGGATTATTCTGATATCATAAACTTATCCAGAGATATGACTTAATTTGTCTTGTTGGTTACAATAATACATTAATATTTGGTCTGAATCCTAATTTTATGTAAATTTATTGAATCATTTTTTATGTCATGAACAGGAAACATCAAATATTTATTTGTATAATAAGATTTCACAGTTGGAAAGAAAAAAAAACATTTTTAGCTCACAGGGAAAAATTCAACATTTTAAGACGTTTTTCCTTTTTCCATTTTTTGTTGCTGCTGCTCAAAATAATGCTTCAAATTTTTTTGGGATTATATTTCAGACAGTTCATTCAAATGATACATTGATAAAGCATTAATTCATTATATTTTGACAAAATGCAATTTTTGCAGACATTTAAATCAAAACGTTTCTCCACATTCTGGATTTAATTCTTGTTTCGATGTGACGGAGTCACATTTGTTTACAACCTGCTGCTCGGCTGCAAAATGACAACAAAAACAGGGAGAAAGCAGCAAAGTTCAATTTGGGATTTTTTTGAATGACTGTGAGAAAAAATCAAAGCAAGTGTTTTGTAGTGGAAACAGGTGATAAAAAAAGGTTGAAAACTTCTCAAGGGACTAACTGAGTATCTTGACAAGTTCTCAGTTGCCCTCATGAGAAACAAGCAACAGCCTGACCAGGCAGCACCGGGCTGGAGACAACTATTCCTAAAATAATCCACAGGTCCTTTTGTTGGCAAAACTGAGTTATGTGATTATTTTAGGAAGATGTTGATATAATGGACTTATTTCACTGGTAACCAAATAGCTGCTGGTTAGTGAACTCACAAGAACAATTCAAGCTGGAGGATGTCTCTGCAAATATGTTAAACTAAAGTAAAACTAAGCATTAAAAATGCAATAATAACTAATAAAAATGATCAAATCCACTGTAAAAGTGAATTAAAACTAACGGAATTAAAAGAAAAAGTCAAAATAAAATAAAACTAAACTATAAGGAAAAATCCAAAAGTATTATAACCTTGTATAAAACACACACCATAATATTACTCTGAACCTGAAAAACCAACAGAACATTATTAACTCAAAGCTGAAGCAAAAAGTTTTATTTGTAGCTGAAAACAAAGTAAAAGTTTTTATTTTTCAACATAAAGTTGAATCTGGGAGCAAAAAAGGATTTTGGTTGAGTTTTAGTTTTTTTTTTGGGACATTTAAATATAAATTATTATTAAAGTTTGCTGAATAGTTTGTGTTTTTAAATATCTGAGCAACAGAAAAGTGAAACCAGAGTTTTCTGGATCTGTTTGAGCTGCGGCTGATGTTCCAGGTTCTGTTCTTGTTTTTTGTTTTTCCCACACGTTATCAGGCTGCTGGGAAGTTTTCTGCTGAGGCTGATCTCACTTTGACCTCCACCTCCACCTCCCTCCATCATCCTGAGTCAGCAGAATTGTGGGAAACCTCGTTGAGTTTGACAGAAACGCTGCCGGTGGATTGAAAATCTGTTTTATTTCTTATTTTAGGTGTGTGGCATCAGTCTCCCTCTTCCTCCCAAGAAGCTGATTGGAAACATGGACAGAGAGTTCATAGCAGAGAGGCAGAAAGGACTGCAGGCCTACCTGGACTCCATTACCCAGAATCCCCTCATCTGCACGTCTCTGATCGTCAAGAAGTTCCTCGACCCAAACAGCTACTCTGCCAACTACACAGGTCTGTCCACAGGCAAACCTGACGGCTTGATGTAAAGTTTTAAAGACGACGTAAAAAACAGATTCACTGTGAAGCTGTTTGTGTTTTAGAAATCGCCCTGCAGCAGGTCTCCATGTTCTTCAGGTCGGACCCGAAGTGGGAGGTGGTGGAGCCGCTCAAAGACATCGGTAAAACCGTTACAAAGTTTAAAACAAAAGTCTCCTTTGATCTAATGACACAAATGCATCTCAGCAAAGCTCATTCTATAAAAAAATAAGACAGAATAAAAGACTTAGCAGGAAAAACACAAAACAAAGTCGATCAGTTTTATTTGTACCTGCAGGTCAGTTTGATTACAGTGAAAGTGAGTCGACTTCGATCCAAGAGAAACACAAGTCATGGACTTACAGTAGACTCAAAGTGACCAGAGGCTCAATAAAAACTATAAATACAACTCCCAACTCTAAATATAATGTCAGAATGAACCCATAAAATCAGGTAAAACCTTATAAAAACCAATAAAACCAAGTAGAATACATTTAAAAACAAAAAAAAATTTAAATTTACTTGTGTATAAAAACTATCTTTAATTTCTTAGTTTATTTCAAACAAACAAATCATAAAATGATAAAAAGTGATAACAAAATTAACATATTTGAAACAGAATGAGAAGAAGTAAAACACTTATTTAATCCCACTCTTCTCCAAAGCTTATTAATAAATAATAGTAAATTCTTCTTTTTCCTTATTCTAAGTCACATTTCATAAAGACTAAAACAACAATCTGTTTACCTGCTAAATTATATTATACCAGAATATATTCATAAATGTAAATGTACATCTAAATACTGTGTATATGCAGACACACATAAATGTATACATACACACACATATACTCAGCCCCAAACATCTCCATTTATTGCAAAGAAACAAAAACTAAAAATAATAATCAGACACACTCAGCATCCCTTTTTTTGCTTTAAATGTTATTAGTGCTGTTTGTTCCTCTACAAGATCTGTAAATTTGAGTCGTTTTGATAAAAAGAATAATGAATTGTTGTGATTCCTGTATCCAGCCCTGTGAATAATCCTTAATGCTTTATTTTACAAAATGAATAATGGTTGTTTTATAATTATTGCTCCAAACCTTTTCAGGACTTGTTATTTTGCAGCATTTTTATATCCTAATATTGTAAAATCTACATTTATTTTACTGTCAGTGTCTAAAATCTTGTTTCTTCCAGGTTGGAGGATCAGAAAGAAATATTTTCTAATAAAAAACAAAGAGCAGCCTAAAGAGCGCTACGTCCTGAGCTGGGTGAGTGGAACCTGGAGCTCCTCACAGATCTGATCGGCTCCTGCAGTCAGAGAGGAACCACCTGACTCTGTTTCTCTGTTCCTGCAGGTGGATCTGGGTCCTGATAAGTTCTTATCTGACAAAGACCTGCAGTCGGCCCTGAAGCTGCTCACTAACCTGTCTGTATGTTTCAAAAACACAACGTCAGGGTTTTACAGAACAGCTTTTTGTTCAGAAGCTTCACAGACATCAGTTCATCTCTGCTGCTTTTATCAGCTGAACGCTCAGATCTGCAGCTCAGCATGTCGGGACACTCAAATCCTGTTTGCTTTGAAGGAGTCAGAGCTCATGGAGTAGAAGAAGCAGGGTTTCCCACAGCTCTTTACTACATTACATTACATTACATTACATTACATTACATTACATGCTCTTCCATCAGTTCATTTCTTAGATCATCGCTAGCAGAGCGTGCTAAAAATAGCACCCGCCACTGTTTGAGCAATGAAGTAATCAGCTCTAAAGCTCCTTAGCGTTCAGAAATAAATCATTGTTTCATATAAACTGAGGCAGCACTGCTACCCCACCTCCTCTCCTGAACATTAACCCAAACAATCAGGATGCTCTACAAAGCAGCAAAACATTATTTTCATTGGGAAAGTTTTTGTTCTTATAAGAAAACAAGTAATTTACAAGAGTTCTAGTTCTTTTATATAAAAACAATGATTAGTGCAAACAGGATGGGATTTGATGATTTAATAGTTATTGTCTTTTAAAAATATTTGTTGATAAGAAACAGGTCAATTTTGAATAAATATTACAAATGTGTTCATTTCTACTAGACTCATATTTATTCTCATAATATTACTACATTATTTTCATAATATTACTACATTATTCTCATAATATTACTACATTATTATCATAATATTACATTATTTTCATAATATTACTACATTATTATCATAATATTACATTATTTTCATAATATTACTACATTATTCTCATAATGTTACTACAATATTTTCATAATGTTACTACATTATTTTCATAATATTACTACATTATTTTCATAATATTATTACATTATTTTCATAATATTACTACATTATTCTCATAATATTATTACATTATTTTCATAATGTTACGACTTTATTCTCATAATGTTACGACTTTATTCTCATAATTTATGACTTTATTATTGTACTATTACTACATTATTCTCATATTACTACATTATTCTCATATTACTACATTATTCTCATAATATTACTACATTACTCTCATTTTACATTATTCTCGTACTGTTTTGACTTTATTCTCGTACGACTTCAGTGTCTTAATATTCTGACCTTATTCTGGTAATTTAAAAAGATGAAGAAATCTTGTTGTGTGGCTCTAACACTGTTGTAGAGAAGTTCAAACCTTCAGAACGTTTGGACAAATGAACCCTGTAGAAGATTAGAATCAAATCTGGCTGCTTGGAAGCAAAGCAGGAAAGAAACATTTAAACCTTGTTAATTTGCTGCTTTGCTCCCAAAAGCTGCTCTTTAGAGGAAAAAAGTTTCAAAGTTCACGGTTTATCTTAATAAATAATTTCACTTTATATTTGGATTATTTGTGAACAGTTTGCTCTTTTCCTTTGCCCAGACTCCGTATCTCAGTCCTCTGGTGTTCTCCAGCACCAGCGAGTCTTCAGCTCTGCTCATCCGACCGTTCAGCGAGAGCGGCTCTCTGAGAGACCACCTCTGTAAGGTGAGAGCAGCTTAACGAGAAGACCCCGCGCCTCGTTACCTTTCTGACGTCGCTCATATCGGACCGTGATCTCTGCAGGTGAAGCCCCGAGAGAATTACCTGAAGAAATACAGCAACCCAAAGAAAAGCCAGGGCCTGGAGCTGGAGAGGATCAAACTGTACGGCCGGCAGATCCTGGAGGTAAACGCACAGAAAACACTCAAATCTGCAGCTTTCAGTTAGACGAGCAGAAACCCAGAGGAAATTAGAGGTTTGGTTATAGAAATGAGTCAATCCACGGTCCCCGTAGGGATATAAAAACCAACCTGTGTGTGTGTGTGTTCAGGGTCTGAAGCTGCTCCATGACGGAGGCGTGTTCTTCGGCCACCTGCACGCCTCCAACGTGGTCGTGGACGACGGCGTGTGTCGGCTGGCGGACGTGGAGAACGGCGTTCTGGGCGTTGCCTCCGTGCTGCGGCCGGCCTTCAGCCAGTTCAGGAAGATCAACGTTCGTAATCTGGATTAAACTAGCCTGGATTAGTTGAACCGGGCTGTTTGGAGAGTTAAACCTTTGAACCTGTCTGAACCCGCAGAGCACCGAGAGCATCGACGTCTTCTGCTTCGGACATTTACTGTACGAGATGACGTACGGCCGACCGCCGGACGGCGTTCCTGTGGACCGCTTCGCCGCCGCCCCCTGCAGCTCCGTGGGTCCGTCTGATCAGGAACACCTGGTTTCACATAGAAACTCTTGTTTCTTTAAAACTGGTCTTGTTTGTGTTCAGTGTCTGTGCTGCAGTCCATCCTGTCCACAGAGGCCTGTAAGAGCGGGATGCCAACGGTGTCGGCGCTCATCCAGACGCCGTGAGTTTTTTAACAGAAACAAATCAAATGTTTCCTTTCAGAATAAAAGTCTCATGTTCCGTCCTGCAGGCTCTTCAGTGACGTCCACCTCAAACACTCAGAAAAGCTGCAGATCAAGGTGGGAGCATCAAGTCAGAAACCAGAGAAGATGGAGAAGCCTAATCCCTCCTCTTTGTCTGGCAGGTTCCCAGCAGGCTGAAGGAGGCGCTGAAGACGGCCAAGGGAAGTCTGGAAAAGAGGCTTCATGAAGAACAGAGGATGGTTTGTCGTGTTTTTGTGTTTATTTCCTGATGAACGTTGAGCTGAAACAAAGTGATGAACAGTTAATATCTTACTTGTTGCAGATAGCTCTGAACAAACTGACTATAAATATAACTCTCCCTCAGCTGCTGCAAATATGTGACTCACATCAAAATGAGGATTAAGTCAAATTTGGTCAAAATGACCTCATATTCAGATTCCTGCTTTAAAAACTACATTTTGATACTTGGATCCTCCTGATATCATCAGTAGATCCAGAGATGATATTTAATTTGTCTTGTTGGTTACAATAATACATAAATATTTGGTTTAAATCCTAATTTTATGTCATTTTAATGAGGATTTTTTTATGTCATTTTAAAAAAGAAACCTCAAATAATATTTGAATATTAAGATTTCCCAGCTGGAAAGAAACAAAAACATTTCTAGCTCACAGTGAAAATCTCAATATTTTAAGGCGTTTTGGTTGCTACTGCTCACCAAAATTCTTCAAAAAGTTTTTTTATAATTATAATTCAGAACGTTAAATGAAATGATACGTTGATGACACATTTAGTTGTTATATTTTGCCATAATGTCATTTTTGCAAGTGTTTTAATCAAAACACTAGCTCTAACTTTTAGACTCACATATTTCCTCTGGTTTTATCTGAACGAGCTCATCAGAGGTTAAAAAGGTTCAAACTGATCCTGCAGGATCCGGTTTAGCTCCTCCCACCTGGCGGTGAAACATCTGGTTAGTGATGAGAATAAACGATGCGTGGTTTGTGTCTGACCTCAGCTCCATCAGCACCGGCGGCTGACCCGGGCTCAGTCCCACTACGGCTCCGAGGAGGAGAGGAAGAGGAGGAAGATTCTGGCGAGGAAGGTCAGACGAACAGGAGTTTGGTTTCTTTTCTGCGTCTTTTTTTAAAAACGTGACGTTGAGCAGAGGTCAAAGGTCAACAGTTTGACTGTTTGTTTGCAGAAATCCAAACTGTCAGCTTATGAAAATGAAGAAGACGTTTCTGTGAGAAACAACAACAACTCTGGTGAGTTTGTGTTTTTTATCTGTTTCACCTGAAAATCTGCAAAATCAAAAACTTTTTTAACTTCCTGTTTCCTCTCAGGGTCCGGAGCCAGCTCTCCTCCCACCTGTCCCTCCTCACCCACTCCTCCATCCACTACAGGTACGTCTGTCTGTCTGTCCGTCCTCACTGTGTGGTTTTCAGACAGGTGTGTCTCCAGGTAGCAGAGCTCAGGACTGTGTGAACAAGTTTTACATGTTCCTTCAAACTAAATGTTTTTCAAATCTCCTCGGTGAAAAAGCTGGATCAGGATTTTTCTTTTTCTCAAACTCTGTTGGTGGTCTCCTCCTCCTCCTCTTCCTCCTCTCCTGGTGGTTTGTGTCTAAATGCTGATTGGTCCAATGAACGGTTAACGGTCATCTCCCTGTTTCTCCTCTCTTTGTGCCGTCTCCACCATAGAGCATGCTCCATTCTGACCGTGTCTTTGGGTAAAGTAAACTATTTTAACCTCCATGATGATGATGATGATGATGGTCTGTTGGTTGTTTAAAGGTGTCGTACATCCTGGACTCTCAGCGAGCTTCTGGTCACAAAATATTAAAGAAATTTAAATTAAATACATGCTAAATGTTTCATTTTAATTTTTTACTTTAAACTGCAAATGAACCTTTATGATTTATGGTGTCAGTTTTTTTAAGCCCCTTCAGTAGAAAACAGAACTTAATATTAGTTTATTCATCATCAGTGACTTTTTTTATAGAAGTAAATGTAGAGAATAAGAAAAAGAAAGAGGAGAAATGTAATGGGAAAGATTAAAAAAGAGATTAGAAGATATGTGAAATATACACACAGACACGCCTGACATCTGTCTGCACACCTGCAAAAATGGAGAAGATAAAAATACAGCAACAAAATACACGTGTTAATAATAATAATAATAATAATAATAATAATAATAATAATAATAATAATAATAATAATAATAATAATATTGCTGTAAATTATAGATGCATACACTTTAAACAAAAAATTATTTAAATAAAAACTTTTGTGCAATTTTAGAGTTAAAACTCCAGCTGTCATTTAGAGACATTAAAATTTGTAAAACACAGTAAATCAGTGTTTTTGACGTTGACTAATAACCAAACAACTTCCCCAAAACCCCTGCAGACACATCTGTATTCCTTCAAAATAAAAGCCTGTTTCAGAAAGGCTGATTTGTGAGTGTGTGCACACAGACCTCAGACTGGTGACGTTAATTTATTTATTGGTTTTCTTCTTCATATACTTTTTCTTAAAAAAAACAAAACAAAACGAGGTCATGTGATCAGTTTCTCTGCTCGTTAATCCTGGACTCGGTTTGAAATGAGACCAGAATAATAGATAATAAAAATAAAAACCACTTCTTGCTCCTGACAGGATGTTCGCACATCTTTCTAAACACGTCACAATCTACAACGATTCCAGCCGACAGTCCCACTTCCTGTTTCCTGTTTCATTGCAGATTGTGATTGGTCCGTTCTGCTTGTTAGTGCATGTCTGAATGTGTCCGTTTGTTTGTGTTTTTTATGTTCGTACAGTTTATTACAACATATCGCTGAGAAGCTGTTTCTTAATTTGCACTTTAGTTGAAATTAATTTTTTGCGCGTTTTCTATTTTTATTTTATTTAATGCTGCTGATCTCAAACCGACCAAATTAAAAGCAAATTTTAAAAACGTGTTTTTTAAATTTGGTCTCATCTAATATTCAGATTATGTCAGAAAGATTCAGCTTTTTTTTAATCCGAGGGATTAAACTTTTCTAGTGTTTGTTTTTGGGAAACAACATGTTCTGAAGCTGTTTTAACTAAAAACTAAATGTTTTAGAAGAAATGCTAAAATTAGAGGAACATAAATCAGTTGTTTCTGTCAGATTCTGGACTTTTATTTTGTTTGTTTGAGGAGAATGGTGCAGATTAATCACATTTTATATTTTTCTATCTGAATATTAGATGAAAAATGTAAAACGTAATGAAGTCAGTTTGTCCAACACTCGTCCTGGAGAGTCCACGTCCTCTGTCTGAAGCTTGGACATCATTAAATCTATTATTATTATTATTATTATTATTATTATTATTATTATTCCAATGTGACAAAAAACATTTCCAGAGTTCCTCCAGGTCGGGTTTCCTCCATCAAACTGCTACATGTTTATTATTTTTTCATTACGTTGCAATTTTTGCTTCTTTTTCTTCGCTCCTCGGCTTTATTTTAGTTTTTAATTTCTATTTATTTCTGTTTCACGGATTCAGAAGATCAGTTCCTGACTGAAGCTCTAAATGATTTCTTTAATATGAAAATGTTTTATTTTGTAAAAAAAAAAGTTTCTGAACTGCTTCCAACAAGATAAATATTTAAAGTTGAATATTTTGCATTTTCAGACTCACAGAGACAAACTCCAGATGCCCAAAACTTTTTTTAATTTTTTAATGAGCAGCAAGATGTTTAATATTTTATTTAAATAAAACAAAAATGTATTTTATCTGTAAACATTAGGTTGGTTTTAAATTAGAGTTAAATTATAGTTGATCTGTTAACTTTAACCCTCCTGCTGCCCTGAGGTCAAACGGACTCATGAGGTCTGAGCTTTAGGACTGAGGTCTCGTGGGTCTGTTTGACCTCAGGGCAGCAGGAGGGTCGAGACAAACTTTGTTTGAAAACTTGAACACAACTTATTGTTTCTTCAGCTCCTCCTGCTTCGCCGTAGCTCCGCCCCCCAGAAGCCCCTCCCAATCCCTCTCTGCTGTGCTGCAGATTTTCTGTTTTTGTCCTCTCTGTAAGTGGACCAGAACAGCTTCCTGGTCTCGGACCGGAACAGTGTCCTGGTCTCGGACCGGAACAGTGTCCTGGTCTCGGACCGGAACAGTGTCCTGGTCTCGGACCGGTCTTGGTCTTGGACCCAGATTGGAAGCTGGTTGTTTCATCTTTTCCTCAGCTGTCTCCTCACACTCCTCCTTTTCTCGTCTCCAGGATCGCACACGACGCCTCCTCCTCCTCCCCCTGCTCCTCGTCCTCCTCCTCCTCCGATGCTGGACACGTCCTCCTGTCCTCCGTCCTCCTCAGGCGGAGCAGGCGGGGGCCGGGCCGCCTTGCTGAGCTCCATCCAGTCCTTCAGCAAAGGCAAGCTAAAGAAAGCCGACACCGCCGACCGCAGCCGACCCGCAGTCTGACCCCGCCCGCCCACGAGGCGGGGCGCCACCTCTGCACTGTGCCCCGCCCCCCAACGTCCCCTCGAGATGTGAAAAACAAGAAGAAACCCAAGTACCTGTTTTTATCAGCTTTCTGCTTCTTTTTAAACATTTTAACCTGTTGCTGCAGAGAAGGAGACATGAAGACGTCTCTGTTCGTCTTCAGCTGTCCAGACGATGTTCGGTACCAGAGGGTCGGGTCGGGTCGGGTCTTCATCTCCAAAAAGATCAGAACTGGAAGAGTCGAACTGAGTCTGTTGAGCTTTTCTTTATTTCTCAGCTTTGAGACGTTTCAAGTAGCAGCTGGACTCTTCAGGTCCTGATCTGGATTCAGGGTCCTGCTGGACGATGGACCCGTATGTATGGAATAAATCTTGTACCAGAAGGAACTGAATGTGAATTGATCAGATTGAATCTGAATGTGCACAGTTTGAAATTGAATGTATTGGTTTGAAAATGAATTTTACTAAATGGAAACTGAATTTAATGATTTGAAACTGAATTTAAAGTTTTGAATTTGAATTAATTTGCTTTGAAACTGT
>JAUBOC010000138.1:1135955-1148666 GCA_032275365.1 Anablepsoides cearensis | reverse complement strand
TATCTGTTTTGAACTTGTGGAATTACTTTTTCTCTTTTGTTTAAATCTGAGATCAGTGTTAAAGGTTTTTTTTTATATAATCAATGTGCCTTTTTTAAAAAGATGGCCATTTGAGAAATTATTTTGTTTGATATATTTTAAGAAATGTTTGTTTGCTATGAGTTTATTTCAAATATTATAATTTACAGTGTAATTTGATTTTGGTCTTTTTGTTTATTTATTTTATGATCTTACTCATTATTGACTAGTATTATCTCCTGGCATGTTATCGGTTATCGGTTATTATCGGTTATCGGCCGTTAAAAGGAGAAAGTTATCGGTTATCGGTATCGATTCTTGAAATAAGTTATCGTGCATCCCTATAGAAAACCAGGGGTTTGGGCTTAAGAGATGAATGAACCAATTGGCCTGCGGGCCGCCTTTTGAATAGCCCTGCATTAGAGGAAGGACTCCCCTAACCACTCAGCCACAGCTATCAATAAGATCTAACAGGACAAGTATGGTCAAAAGTCCACTGACTAATGAGACAAGAACATGAGTCAGCCACTTATGGTTTGTGGTGAGTAAGGATGGATAAAGAACCCATTGCTCTCCCCAAAAAGACACTGTTCTTTATTCAGACCTTCTCATCCCTCGGATGAAGGACATGAGGTTAGAAACACTCAGTGTTCTGAGCTTCTCAGGATCCATGAAGTGGTCCCCAAGAATTATTTTCCTTGTCCAGTCTTTCAGTTCCCTCCAGTGGATTGTTGACGTCCAATCCAGGCCTGTAGGGCAGTCCTACAGACTGTTGTTGAGATACCTACAACAGGTTCCGGTTCTTTTTAAAGTGAAGTTAATTGAACACAACACAATACAATTTGCTTGGTCCTAAGACATGTACGGACACAAGTCCACCGTCTAACAGGGCGTTTACAGGGCGTGTATAGTCAAGAGTCCACGTCTAACAGGACATGACTGTGCTGTCTAACAGGACAAGTATTGACAAGTTTATCTAATCCTGGCTGAAACTCCTTAAACAGATTTTTGTCCAGATGTTCACACAATTGATTTGCAACAATTTTTTCAAGAGATTTTGTATGAATGGGAGATTAGATATAGGTCTATAGTTGGCCCGAACCGCTGAATCAAGATCAGGTTTCTTAAGTAAAGGTTTAATTACAGCAACCTTAAAGCTCTGTGGTACATAACCATTCATTATGGCAGTGGTTCTCAAACCTTGTCTGTCGGGACCCAGTTTTGGGAAAAGGGATATTAATTTAGGAGAACGGCTCGTTGAACAGTCTGGTTGGGATGGGATATAGCAGACATATTTATAGTTTGTATGAAATTATTTTTGGCAATTGAGACTGAAACAATCCAAACACAAACCAGGTTCTAGTCACACTACAGCTGTTTTATTTAATAAATAGAGGAAGGAGTAGGTAGGATGTAAATTTTCTCTGAACATATTAATTATATTAATAACTATAGTTTTTAAAGCAGTGAAACAAGCCTGGACAAAAACAACGGTACTCTTACTATTTTGTTGAGTCAACCAAGTGATTTATGGAACTCTGTCAGAGACTTGCACCTGTCCACAGGCGCTTTGGGACACTTCTCAAATTAGTCCAGCCATCATGGGTCTAATTGGTTTCTTCTCCAGATGTTTCAGCTCCTATCACATAGGTAATAGGAGCCCAATGTTTGGTTCTGACCTGTTCTTGGGTGGTTTTAGTGCATTTTGGGTCATTATCTTTTTAAAGGACACATGAGTTGCAACTGAGACCAAGCTTTCTGACATAGAGCAGCACATTTCACTATATTTTTATGTTTTTTTGGTTAAAAGAATCTTGTTTAATTTAGTTCATATCGTTGCACGGATATTTTGACTTTAAACGTCTGATAAACATGACAACATTGACAGCGTTGGTCCTCGATTCATATCAGGTTTTTAATTGTCTCCCCTTTGTGAAATGAGTTTGACCTCACTGAGTTCAAAGGTCACACAGCTTTAATGAGAATCTAGAAGGTCGTGTAACGTCAAAGCTTCGTTAGATCTGAGGAGATTCATTAGGAACCAGACTGTTTATGTCGATCAGTTACCACTAACGGTTCCTTCTTACAACCATCCATTTTCTTTTTCTTACAATTATTGTCAGAATTTTGTCTCGTGAGCAGACAAAATGTCAGATTGCTGTGATTCGACTAACATAAGTTGTAAAATATGATGTGGAATGCAAATTACCACTCTAATTGGGAAATAAAATGTGAGGATCCCTGCTGCACACCTGCTCAACACAGTGAGAGCATGTTTGTTTTTAGTTGATGGGTTGAAGGAAGAGAAGAAAATGTTAGAGGAGAAGGAAGATCTGTGGTTAAATGAGAAGAAGAGCTAATTTTTTGGTGCCGCCGGTGTCTCCACGCTGTCTCATCCATGCATAGAGTAAAACATGCATCTCCTTTCATGATTTCTTTGACTATCTATTGGATTATTTATTTGATTCTTTGGAAATAGGTTTGTGAACAGAATGGGTCTTTAGAGGAGGTGGAGACTAAAAAATATTTATAACTTGACTATGTCGGTGAAACTCCTAAACAAGACGACACTTCTACATCAATTATGGATTGTTTTTTTATTGCTGTGTGTTTAAATATTGTCAGATTTAAATGGTCTACAGATAATAACCTATGCATCTATATCATTGTTAAAAACAGAGCAAGAGGAAAACAATAGAGTCAAATCCCAGCAGGGAAACAAATCCTGACAACGCACAGTGTTATTGAACACAAGCCCAGAATCTAGTGTAAAAATCTCTTTAAATATTTATTCACTGAAAAATGTATCAGGCAGACAACCTGTCTCACCTCAGAAGGCAGAAACGTATTAAAATAAGGATTGGGTGGTTTTTCCTGGTGGCCCTGTATAACTTATGTGGTCAATCTAATTCAAGTTAGTTAATTTAAAACATCCACTGTAGTTAATTGAGCTCAGAAAACACAAAATATCTATAGGCCAGTAGGGTTTGGCAATATTGCCAAAAAAATTAATCACGATTAATTGGGGTATGTAGCCGATAACGATTAATTTGACAATTAATGCCCTGGAGTCCCTGGACACCATTATGTCCTGGTCACATGACAAATTTAGTGGGAAAGATTTGCTCTTCATAAAAATCTGTTCCAAATTGTGTCAAAATTACAGACTTCAGGCTGAACATCAAATTTTAAATTGTGTTAATAGAAATAAATTACAGAACCTTTAATGTTTATCATATTTGAAACACAGAGGAGCACCGAGCTGACTCTGCCTGGTGGCATTAATTGTAATAATCGATTAATGCCAAAAAGTAATCGATTAGTGTTTTTCTGACGATTAATTGCACACGATACAATTATGCCCAACCCTATAGGCCAGTTACAGATGTGCAAAGATTTGTTGTGTTGTATGAGTCGTCCCAAACACATCGAGCAACTTTCTTACTTCCATTTTAAGATGTTGAACCATCCCCTGTGATGACAGGACGCTCCTTTTAGAGGAAGTTTATGAAATTGTTGAACTAAATCTGAACCTGGAGGTGATTGATGAGGCTTTTCTCTCCACAACTCAAACTAACAAGGCTTCTGTTAGCAGGTGCAGAGGGGTTTTTTGTTTTGTTTTGTTGGTTTTGAGTGTGCTGTAGTGGCCGTATGAGGAGTCTGATTACACTGCTGCTGACGTTACACTAACTGCCCCCCCTCGTGAGCGTTAATCAGCCTGCCCGTGTGATCACAGCTGCAGCAGCCTCTCCCTCACGTTAGCCGCTCGTGTTCAGGAGCCTCTTTTTATTAAAGTGACTCACGGTGAGCTCAGATTCAGGAAGAAGATTTTATGGTCCGTGTGTTTCTTGGACCAAGATAGAAGTCAAGTCACAACATTCTGACACCAAGAATACTTTTTTCTTTGTTTTTAAAAAAGACATTTAAAGACATTTAAGATTCTTCTTTCTATATTCTCAACACAAACTGCTTTCAAAAACATGACTTTGGTCACGCAAACCGAAGGGTTTTATTCTCTGATCCTTTTAGTTTCACTTGGTTCTTGTCAACTTGCATCTTTTCATTTCAAGTTATTTATTCATAACCAAATCACTGTCTTTAAGATGAGCTTGTCATCTAAGTGATTGGATTTGTCATCATGTTTTATGGATAAACATAAGCAAATATCATCAGCATAACAATAACAATTTATCCCTTGCTGTTTAATAACTTTACCGTAATGAAGTGGGTTGGTCCAAGAACTTATTGTGTGATTGGTCAGAAGTTCATGGGCGTGTTTGTTTATGCTGAAAGTCTTCTGATGGTGCCTTTTGCTTCAACCACTCTTAAAAACAAACTACTTGCTTCCAGAAGCTGACAGTTGTAGGCTACCTGGTTGATCTGTTGGTCGGTTTGTTGGTTGATCTGTTGGTCGGTTTGTTGGTTGATCCGTTGGTCGGTTTGTTGGTTGATCCGTTGGTCGGTTTGTTGGTTGATCCGTTGGTCGGTTTGTTGGTTGATCTGTTGGTCGGTTTGTTGGTTGATCTGTTGGTCGGTTTGTTGGTTGATCCGTTCATTGGTCAGTCTGTCCATACATTACAATTTCAGAAAGCTAACTTTCACATAGAAAGGGTAAATTAGACCAAACTTGGTATGAGTCATCAATTTTGCATACCCGACCATACCATGTGGTCATATGACATCATCAAAGCCCCGACCCCTGACAACAGGAAGTGACCTTGCTTTCTTTTGTTTGGAAAGCTTCATCTCTGACCCTCTTGCCCTAATCAGCATCAAATTGTGTCAGAACACAGATAATTCGCTGATCTCACTTCCTTTCGAGCAGAAAGACTTTTTGGTGAAAGGCGTGGTCATGGTGGCACTTCAGAGTTAGACATCAATCTGTTGACATACGTTTGGCTCTAAATTCCACATATTTCAGCCAATCTGCACCAAATTCATTATGGTTGATCCTAATCCACCCCACTACAGGAATTCGGTCAAACTTTTTTGGGGGCGTGGCCTAATTCCTCCACAGCACCCCCTAAATTTATTTAAATAATCAACCACAAGCCATGCTTGGACCTGAAATCATTTCATTTGGTACACGTGTGTAACATCTCAGGACCTAAAAAAATTGTCCCTTGGAGTCATGGTCCAACCCCCAAAGGAAGTCGGCCATTTTGGATTAAAGCTTTGTCTCTTTTCTTGCCCGTGTATCTCACATGCTGCATGCTTTTCTTAACACTGATTGGTGGTGGGATGGAGTGGGTGTGGCAGAGTGGAGAATGCTGATGCCTCGCCGTTTGCACATGGATACTTCTAAATCGCACACACATGATCAGATCTGCGCCAAATTGTGTGCATCACCATGGAGACCTGCTCAACACATTTGTGTTGTAGTTTTGACAAGATCACTTTAGTCCGTCTGTTCACCTTTGATTTAAATAATGAAGGCCTGTGATGATTCAGAGTTATTATAGTTAAAGAAAACTGAAATTGAGAAAACACTTTAGTTACTAAAATAAATAACTGTAATAAAATGAAAAACGAAATAAAAACAACTATAGTGAAAAATCCAAAATTATTATAACCTTGTGATGATTCCAGTTGGTCTCTACTGGATGGTGACGGGGGACATCATCTACGGATTTTGTCGAGCTCTATCTTGTCTAGTTTGTACTTATTGTGATGATTTTGTGTTTGCAGATCCAGAAACATGGCTGACGCCCCTCAAGGTCCCGTGGTCAGCCAGCCATTGGCGTTCGCCAACGAGGAGCGGAGGGCCATTCACTCCTGGTCTCGGATATCCTCCGCGGGGCACAATGTCCTCCTGGACGCCCTGAAGATCCTCAGCCCGAAGACCCGAGACCTTTCCAGCACCGAGGAGCTGGTGAGCTTCCTGCAGGAGCTGAGCGAGGAGGGCCACAAGCCCAGCGTGCTGCGCAGCAAGGACGTCTACCGCTACAGGTCCTGCACCAGCCAGCCCCTGACCGAAGACATGCTGAAGCTGGCCAGCAAGAATGTCCGACCCACCACCAAGAAGAGGAAGAGGAAGCCCCAGGCCAAAAAAAGGGAGGTGCATCCGTCCTGGAGCACGTCGGACAGGAGCAACCCCAGGATCCGAGGAATCCGGCCCCCGGAGGCGCTGGCGGACCGCCACGCCTTCGTGTGCAGCCAGACGGCCAGTCGAACTGCAGAGCTGTCGCAGGCGGACCTGCAGCCGTGCCTCAGACTCACCAACATAGAGGGTCTGTCAGGCTTCCACACGGCCAGACTCCAGATCCAGACTGTGTGGGACTCTGAGACGAGTTCCATCACCTTCCCGCCGCAGCCGCACCCCCCAACACTTTCAGGAATACCTTCTCAGCCTTCTCAGAACGGTGACGGGGTGTCCGCCAAAGCCGTGGCCTTGTTCAGTCAGAAGAACCTGTCCTGTCCCGTCCGCTTGGACGGCGCCCTGATCGGAGACTCCGCTCCGGTCTTCTACGCCAACGGTCGGGGGTTCTCGCAGGCCCACACGGACCTGACCAGCAACGGCTGGAGGGGCAACGGCCTCCACCGGGAACTGCGGGCCTCGAAGGAACTGAGAGACGACTGGAAGGACAAGAGAAGTTTCAGGCAGAAAGTGATCAAAGTGGACGACTCGCGCTCTGTGGCCGAGGCCTGCAGGAAAGCCCAGAAGATCCTACAGGTCAACCTTTCTCCGGTCATACAGATCCAACCTCTCAACCACGTGCTAAGAGACTTCAGATTTCAGCAGAAGTGACCCCGCCCACCCCCTCCACAAACCCCACCTCCTTTAGCAGGTGTTAGTGTTTTCATTCGTTAGCCTCACCGGCCGTGTCCGTGTCCAGACCCGACGTCTCACGTGAGTTTCTGTTGCTGCTGGGGATCAGAGAGGATCCTGCGGAGCTCCTGAGGCTGGAAGGCATTTTCAGATCGGCGATGCTTTTCCTAGCAGGCTGGGAAACGTCTGTGCGTCCGGCAGCTGCGGGAACCCTGTCAACGTCAACACATTGTTTACGTTCACCGGAGGAGCCGGACGTCCTGCCTTTTTAACCAGGCGCTGAATGCAGGTTCAATATTTAAAAATCAATTTGTGTTTGGAAATTAGGGATTTTTTTTTTTTTTTACTTTCTGGCATCAACTGTGCTCCGTCTGCCACAAAATGAAGCTGTTGTTTAGATGAAAGTATCAGGTGTCCAATAGAAAAAGTTAATTTAACTCAAAGGAAGGATTAAAACTGTTTGTCTTCTTTTTTTTTTTTTGTTTTTGTTTCCACTGGAGGTCAGGCCGGCTCTGGAGAGGAGAGGCAGCAGAAAATCAAAGCTAAATTGGAGCTGAAGTTTTTCACAAAGTGTTCCTTCATTTGAATCATTCAACAACCAGAAAGAAATAAAATAAAAGGTTTTTGTGTAGGAAATTTAAGTTAAACATAAATGTGTGAAAACTACAAACTGAAACAAAGATCAGTTTGTAATTTCAGATTAAAACCAGATTAGGTCATTTAAAGTGTTTTAACTTCAGTCTAGTTCAGATTAAACCTGATTTTTGACTCGGTTTAAGGGGAGAGTTCTGTTTGAAGCAGACGCTGCACGACTCTTTGATCCTGGTTTTTAAAATCGAGTGATGTTTATCTGGAATGAGGGTCCGCTCTTAACGTAAACAACTGAGTCTCTGGAAAACATGGAAGCTGGAGTCAGTTTGACCTGAGTTAGGCTGCAGGTAAAACACCTGGGAACTGGTTAGTAATATTTAAGTTAAAGACGCGTTAACCATTAATGGGAAAGCAAATATTGTGTCACTTTATTTATCGTGTTTTTATCTTTTTTATGATTTTTGCAAATAGTTTTCATGAATCAGTATGAAAATGTAAGAAATTCAATACAGCAAAATTTAGCTAGATCGTTAGCCTCGACCGAGCTAACAAGCTAACAACTAGCCCAAATGTGACCAAAGAGGATTTTGTTTTCATAAAACCGCTCCAATCTCCAAAAATTCCAGATCAAGTCAAGCAAAATAAATTTCAGTCCTATTCCTGCAGGAAGCACCTCCAGGTTGAACTAGAAGTGCTACAGCTAGCTGCTGCTGCTGCAAGTACAACAAAATGGAAAAACTAAAGGTTTTTCCTTTGGTTTAGCTGTTAGCCGTTAGCAAACTATTTCAAATTAATTTAGACTGAGGTTCAGAGTATCTACAGCAGGTCAGATACATTCATGATTCATAATCACACATCAAAATGTAGAAAATAAATAAAATTCTGGATTTTAAGGCGTTAAAGTCGTCGTCGGTCTGATGGTCACCAGCATGTTTTCTAACAGCGTGCACTCGGGCTGCAGACATGTTTGTTTTCTGATGGCGCCACAGCTGTTCACTCACTTCACAAAGTATTTTTTTATTTGAGCCGAACCATCACTGGATGTGACGGACCTGTTTATAGCTCGTTAAAATAAATGAAGTATCCGAGATGAGTTTTATGTTTCTGAAATGGAACTCATTAGTTGCAGCATTAAGAACATTTTAAACAAGTCTTTAAACCCAACCAGTGCTACCGGTGCTAACTTCACTCAGAATGTCAGGATTCCTCCTTCAGATCGGTGTGAAACGTGAGCGGAGGCGCCTCGGTGGTGGCTCCGCTGCCCCCTGCTGGTTGGGATGTCGAACCTCCTCCTGTCCTGCTGAAACAGTGAGGAAACTCGTCATGTTCTCTGTTGTCGTAACAAACCCCCTTTCACGAGACTAAAACTTTAATCCTCTGCTGATACTCGACACAAAACCGTTCCAGTCAATCTTTAGGCCTTTTGGAGCTGCTGGGATCAACAAAAGACCAGGGAGGCATCTAATTTATTATTATTTTTTAAAATATAAAACTAGTTTTATCAAAAACAACACTGAAAACTGCAGACATTTGATAAAATGTTTTATTTAAAGCTTTTTTTTTCTTTTTTCAGAGATGCTTTGAGTTTTCAGACATGTTTTCTGTTTGAGTCCAGAATGTTTGATCAGAAACTTTCTCGTCTTGTTTCCCAGTTTAAACTCAGATCGTCAGATTTCTCCCCCCGTCTGTTCTGGTGAATTTCACGTTGGTGCCCCTCTCCAGTCATTTTCATGCCTTTTTCTAGCTCTTGCGTTTGTCTTGTACGTGCAACATTTGTATTATAATGTATTTCCTACATGATCTTTGAAAAACCTTTTTGTTCAATAAAAAAATTACCTGAAAAGCGTTTTTCACTCCCACCTGCTTTCACTCAGGGAACATTTTATCTTTGTGTTGTCAGAACTGGGTTGATGGTACCTGCTGGTACCTGCAGGGTTTGGACCAGGACGTATTGTTGCCCTCAGTGGTACAGTTCTAATACGCTAATAGTGACACTAGCTTCTTATTAGTGATGAGCTTTGCTAACTTTGGAAATATTTAGCACAGAGGTGTCAAACTCAGTCACACAAGGAGGCCAAAACTTGGTCCAAACCAAGGATCAATTTCTGCCAATATTTATCAAAAAATGTTAAATAATGAATTCATCTTTTACAAATACTGATGATTTTCCAAGTTATGCTTTATTTAACATTTAAATCATACATAATCTAACATAAATTTAGAAAGACCTACCATTAGCATTCATTTATCTCTATCAACAACTTCCCATTTATTATCCTAAAGGTACATTTTACTTAACGGTAAAATCAGGTTAAAAAAATAAATTCCTCACTAAAAGTCTAATTATTTGACGTTAAAATAAGAGAATACAAAAAATGATAAAGTTGTTTCTCTGATGCTCTTTCCACACATAATCAAAGATTACTGAAAAATTCAAACTTCTTACCTGCAACGGCCAGCTGTCAAGAAGAACGCACTAATAACCACGAGAAACTACAAAATATTTCACATTTAAAGTATTACCTTTGACGACGGTTTAAAAAAGGCTAGATTTGTGTTTGAGTTTGACACGTGTGATTTTGCTAATGGGCTTCTGGTAAATTCACAAATTTAAAAACTGCTTTGTTTTATTAAATTTATCCCAAATTAAATAAAAAAACATCACCTGTTACAATCAGTGCTGAACGTCCATGTGTTAGCATGTAGCATCTTTAGCAGCTAAAGTTCAAACTAAGAACATCAAAACGACAAAAAAAATGTTAAACAAAATTTAAACAAATACAAAAAGTATTTGACGTTTGACTAACATCAAACAGAAAAATCAAAGAAATGCTTTTATTTTGAAAGGGTCAAATTGAATGCGTCACAAGTTAGAGATTGGCTGATTTGCCACAAATGATCCCGCCCACTTTCAAATTAAACTAATAGAAAACATGTTTATGTCAATCCCACCAGTGGTCTTAGCGGTTAGCGTTAGCTTCCACTAATTTTCTGTTTCAGTTGGTGGTTAGTAATCCTAACGTCAAAGTTAGCTGTGCCCACTGCTGGTTTCACTGTTTTTACTTGCAGTTTTCAGAATGTGGTGAGTAATATACCAGCATGTACCTGGTAACAGACCGTTAAGTAGCTAGAAATGATAACCAATGCGTAAAGCAGGCTGACCCCGCGCGTTTATCAGGAAAAAGCTAATGTTGCAATGGAAACGTCTTTGTAATTTCACAAATTCAGCAGGTAAATTCATGTTGTTTTACAGCCCCGATGTGTTTACTGTAAACAGGTTTGTGTTAAACTTACCTTTAGGATCATGGAGAGTTTCAGATTTTAGTTTAAATCCTTTAAATCCTCACTTGATTTAATATTAACAAATCAAAAGGTTGTGGCCATCGACCGTTCCTTGTATAAAAATATTAGTTTTAACCCTGAGACCTTTAAACACTTTCAGTGTCCTTCAGTGGACACTAAGCCTGACACACGTGTCCATTATGTACATTATGTCCACATATTGAAGACGACTCCTGGTCTGTATTTATGTGAAGGATTAGTTTACTTTTTATGTACTTATCTGAGATATACTTGACCAAGTTTATCGTACACTATACTTTTCTTATACTAAAAGTATTTTAAAAGTTTTAGTCTATACAAATGTTTGAACTTTTGGCCAAGATAAACTTTAGTAGTACACTGAAAGTACATTTTCCACACAGACTGATTTGTTTGTTGTATATTTCAAGATTTAACTAAAAATGTACTTAGAGTATTACTTTCAGTATACTTCTGAGTTTACTTTCATAGGGTCAATTTAGTCCTAGTTGGTAGCAGTTAGTAAACTACCAGTATACAGTGTACACGGTAAATAAAAGTACCCTTAGGGAATTACACTTTTATATTTTTAAGTATACTTAAGGACGTGTACTTAAAGTGTACTTCTTTTTGGTAAGTTTATAAACTTAAAAAGACATAACAGTACGCTTAAAATATACATTTCATAAACTTAACATAAACAAGTATTAAAACCGTATACTTTGTAGTACACTAGAAGTACATGATGCCTAGTATACTTGATATACTTAAACACTCAAGTATACTTATGTAAATGAACTTGAAGTATACTACAGTGTGCTCAGGGTCATGCTCCATGTCTTGTTTCCTGTTTTGGGTGCATGTCTGCGTAACGGCGCCACCTGCAGGCCTGGCAGACGTACGTCGATGTTTCTGTGTAGGAAAAACACATTTTAAACAAACCTGAAGAGATTGTTTAAAAAAAACAAATAATTTTATCAAGACTTGTTGTTTTAGTCTCAGCCTGTGTCAGATTGTGAGTTTTGTCCTTGAAGGGATCAGGACGAGTTTGGAACCAGTCCAGACTGGATCTGGGGTCCTCAGCAGTCAGCCATTCTGTGTGGAAGGTCAGGGTCTCTGGTCTTCACTCCCCCTCTTCATCCTCCACAGGCGTTGCTTTTCAGCCAAACCCAAGCTGTTCTGTGCAGCTCGGCTCTTTGTGTGTCTGTGGGGGTGTGGGGGTGGGGGGGGGGGGAGCTTCCACCATGGTCTTCGTCACAGATGGTCTCATCTGAAAACATCTTGAGAGGCTGATCCTCCTGAGCGCTTCCTTTCCTCTCAGGCAGGAGAAGCTGAATATTTTCTGTTTTAGCAGCGGCTGAGGTGAAGGTGGTCTGCAGAGAGGGAGGGAGGAGCTCTGCACAGATCCTGTCCTCTGCAACAAACATGGCTGCTTCAGTTTGAACAGAGCAGAACATTAAAGCAAAAACTGCAAAACGTTTTAAACACTAAAGTACAACTAAATGTGAAAAACACAACAGAAACATGAGGTGAGAAGCTGCCATCTTGAATTCTGACCCACTGGGAATTCCCACTGAAGGGGGCATTCCACTTTAAATTTATGACTTGTAAGTGGGAAATTCCCATTTCCCAGTACAACTGGACTGCAGCAAACATTTCATGGGTTGGAGTCGACCGCGGCCCACGTTGTCCACAGTCTAGGTGGGCTGCTATGTGAAATGAGCCGGTCCAGTCTACAGAGTTATGTTTGTGTGATCAGGTTCTGCCTCGTTATCATGCTGATACGGTTTATATCACATCGCTTCAGTTTTTTCAAGGTATAACTTCACAAAATTTAGACCTACAGAGTGTAAAATAGTATTATAAATCTAAGTATTTTTAGGTTCTGTTTGTTAGCTAATAGAGACAAGTTTCATCCTATAACAGGTATACAGAGAACATTTTCTAAGTGACAGATAAATATTTATTATTTTTTATGACAGTGAGAAGAAAAATAATAAATATGCTTTATTACTGGCTGAAGTCATCATTTT
>JAUBOC010000138.1:1048242-1059783 GCA_032275365.1 Anablepsoides cearensis | reverse complement strand
AGGTCTGAGGAGGACCTACAGGTCTGAGGAGGACCCAGAGGTCTGAGGAGGACCTACAGGTCTGAGGACGACCCAGAGGTCTGAGGAGGACCTACAGGTCTGAGGAGGACCCACAGGTCTGAGGAGGACCCACAGGTCTGAGGAGGATCCAGAGGTCTGAGGAGGACCTACAGGTCTGAGGAGGACCCACAGGTCTGAAGAGGATCCAGAGGTCTGAAGAGGATCCAGAGGTCTGAGGAGGATCCAGAGGTCTGAGGAGGACCTACAGGTCTGAAGAGGATCCACAGGTCTGAGGAGGACCCAGAGGTCTGAGGAGGATCCAGAGGTCTGAGGAGGACCCACAGGTCTGAGGAGGACCCACAGGTCTGAGGAGGACCCACAGGTCTGAGGAGGACCCACAGGTCTGAGGAGGACCCAGAGGTCTGAGGAGGATCCACAGTTCTGGTTTCTCTCCTGGACTCGACCACAGATGAGGAGTACAAGATGTTTGACACAACTGATAAAAACTGTTGGACTTGTGTTCATTTCCTCATAGTTTAATGTGTTTTTTTACACTTTATAACGTTACAAATATTATAAAATAAATACAAAAAAATGTTTACAATAAATTTTCCTGTTCAAACATGAAATAAATGACAACACTGTTAAAATATAATGTAGCTGATATAGAATCTGATAAATGAAGAGGAAGCTCGTCTGTAAAACTCAGTCAGTTTAATGAACTCAAACAGATTTTAAAAACATGATTAAAATCCTTCTTAAAAGAAAATATTTAGCTTCAATTCCAAAAAAATAAGAATTTAAGCACCTAAAGTGTTGCAGTGGACAAAAAACAAACATATAAACATCTTCAAAGACAACAGTTTTAACTGCTTTATCCAGTAAAAAATAACTTTAACAGGTGAAATATAATCATTTTGTCAGTTTGAGGACAGCTAACATAAATGTAGTTTTTTGTTTTTTCAATCATTGAAAAGTTAGGTTTTACACAAGTACTGCAGGGTAAAGAGTTAATTTATAAAATTAAAAAAAGATTGTATCCAATATGAGACTTAGCATCTGTGCACAGTGATAAATGTAAAAACTCCCTCTCAGTAACAGGTTTAATTTTAGCTTTGGTCCTAAAAAACATGGTTAATCATCTGTTTCCACTTTATTTCCTCATGATAAATGTTTTATTTAAACTCTTAACACTGTAAAAATAAAGGAAGCTTCCAGTATTTCAGTAAAACTTCAGATTAATGTTGAAGCTAAAAACTGTTCAGCTGCTCTCCACAGTCAGTGTCTGCCTGCGTCGGCGTGACGGCCGTTACCTTCCTGTCGCCGCTGCTCATTCGGTCTTTGGCTTCTTTGGCTTTCTGAATGGCTTTCAGGACTTCCACCGTGTCCAGTTCCTTCTCCGTCGTCAAACTACAGTCCAGACAAACCTGAGGAGGAGCGGAAACACAGAAAACCTGAGGAGCTGCTCATCAATCTGTGTGCTTTAGAGGAAAAATAACTGAGTTCAGGCTGCATCAGAAGGTTTAAACTACAGACAATGCTAGGCTGAGTGCTTCTTCAGCTGAAAGCTAAAACTTAACGCAGGTTCACCTGAAACGTGAAAGAAGCACAATAAGCTCAAATTAGCAGAAGAATAGCTAAAATAGAAGAAAAAGCTAACGAAAAGGTTGCAATTTGTTGTAAAACAGCTAAAACAGCCTAAAAGTGCGTCAAAACATTAAAATGTAGCGAAGCTAATGTTTGCAGAACTTGGCAGAAAGGAGCTGAAATGACCTCCAAAATGTGAAATTAGTTTAATGCTAATTTTAGCTAGCAACTGGTGAACAGTAGCTAAAATTTCAGCAAACAGCTGAAATGAGCAGAAGCAACTAAATGATGTTCAAATTAGCAAAGAGAAGCCGAAAACACAAAAAACTACAATCTAGCAGATGAATAGCAGAAAGAATTATAGCTGAAATAGCAGAAAAGCTAAAATTAATTAAAAAAAGAAGCTAAAATTAGCACAAGGAAGTTAAAAAGAGCTGAACTAGAACAAAAGCTGTAAGGTGCTGAAAAGATTTAGAAACATTTTGAAAGCTTTTAATGATGTTGAAATCAGCCCCATTCATTTTCAACGGGACAAATGTAGCCGAAAAAGTTGAATAAAATAGTATAAATAGCCGAAATACCAAAAGTCCATTCAATTAAGTTTATTTATACAGCGCCAAGTCACAACATACGTTGTGTCAGGGCACTGTATATGAAAAAACTATTTAAAGAAGTCATAGCCAATGTGTCCTAAAGGAGCTGAACGTTTTGATGTGTGAATTGTTGAAACAACACAAAAAAACAAGAAAGGTTCATAAAAACGTACAAGATAAAAAAAAAAGATCTGAATGTTTGTGCGTTCACACTATGAGGTGTGTGGAGTGGTCAGGGGGTGATCAGGGGGTGGTCTCAGGGTGATCAGAGGGTGATCAGGAGGTGATCAGAGGGTGATCTCGGGGTGATCAGGGGGTGATCTCAGGGTGATCAGGGGGTGGTCTCAGGGTGATCAGAGGGTGATCAGGGGGTGATCAGAGGGTGATCTCAGGGTGATCAAGGGGTGATCAGAGGGTGATCTCAGGGTGATCAGGGGGTGATCAGAGGGTGATCTCAGGGTGATCAGAGGGTGATCAGAGGGTGATCAGAGGGTGATCAGAGGGTGATCTCAGGGTGATATGAGGGTGATCTCAGGGAGATCAGAGGGTGATCAGGAGGCGTACCTCGGCTGCTCGGTCTCCAAACTGGGCCAGGACTTTGGTTCTGTAGTCTGGGATGATGCACAAAGGGTTACTGGACAGGTTGAGTTTCTCCAAACAGGGCAGAGCCCCGATGTTCCTGATCTCCTCCAACTGGAAAAACATCACAAACATCAAACATCAGCTTCATTTAAATGTTCTTAAAGGGACAGTTCAGCCTTTTTGAAGTGTGGTTCTGTAGAAAAGGTTCTGAACAGTTCTGACACCCTGGTCTGGGTTACCTGGGCCAGCTGGTTGTGGCTGAGGTCCAGGTTGACCAGAGAATAGAGCTTAGAGAGGCCGTTCAGTCTCTCCAGCTGGTTCCCAGCCAGGCTCAGGGTTTTAATGTTCCCCAGGCGAGTGTGAGCAGCTTCCAGGACCTGGAGGCTGTTGTAGGACAGATCCACGTGGACCAGGTTGTACAGGTGCTGCAGGGTGAGAACAACTGGAACTTTCACAGCAGCACTGATCAGAGTGGAACAAGTACATGAAGTCACAGTTTTAGGGGTTGTCCTGGATCATAAACTTAACTGGAAATCTCATATAAATATAAAACAAAAGCTATGTAAAATTATTGGACTTCTAAATAAAGTAAAAAATAATTTAGAATAATCAGAGGTATGTGGTAACACACATAAAACCAACACTAAACCTTTGATTGTGATACAAAAGAAAGCTATGAGAATTCTATATACAGTGAATGATAGGGAAAATACAAATACATTTTTTATTCAATCATACAACTTGAAACTACGAGATTTAGTTCATTAAAAATTGTATTGTTATCTTTAAAGCAAGAAAGATTAATTAATTTAAGACATTAATTTACAAAAGTCTTTTGTCTTAAGTTTAAAAGACAGAAATAGCCAAATGAAGAATGATTTCCAAAGTAAAATTGTGCGTACTTCTTTAAAGCAAATATGTATCTCTGCTTATGGAGTAAAATCATGGAATAGTTTGGATGATGATTTGAAAAAATGTTTTACTTTAAATCAATTCAAAATACTTTATAAGGAAAAAATGATTACCATATTTATCTATGTATAATACGATCATCATTTTTTGAGCTTAAAAAACATTAAAAATCTAATTATCAATAACCTGTGTATAGTACTACCCCCCCCCCACCTTTATGGATGATTTTTATGGTTAAATTTCTAGTATTATACATGAATAAATACAGTAAGTCTGATACAGTTTTGAGTTAGCAATGAGGAGAATGATATATTGTTTGCAAATTATATTCTTGATTTAACGTATGCGGCCATGAAAAAAAAACAAAATTAAATGTAATTATTGAGAAAGGAGCAGATTTATATTTATACAAGGTTTTTCTTCTTCCTGCTCACTTTTCACTCACGTGTTACAAGAGAAATATGTTTTGTTTGTTAATGTTAATGATGAAATTACTGAATTAAGTGAATAAACATATTATTATCAGCTGAGATTGATGCTGCGGTTCAAGTATGTTTCATACCTGCAGGTTGTCCACAGACGACAGCTGGTTGTAGCTCAGATCTAAAAACTCCACCTTAGGGATGAGTTTCTACAACAAAGAGAAACTTAATGTGATAAATAAAAAGCTTTCAGCCCGTGGGTTTGATGGAAGCGCTGCTCACCACCGAGCCGTCGATGCTGCTGATGCAGTTATGGCTCAGGTCCAGCGTAGTCAGGCTCCTCCACACGGGGATGACGGCGGTGACGGGGCAGCCGGACTCCGCCCTCTCGGGCTCCCACTGAGAGAACTCGCTGGCCTCGGGCACCAGGACCGTCTGGGTGTGAGGAGGGGGAGGAAGGTTGAGCTCAAACAGCTGCTCTGACATCAGAACCGTCGGGTCGGGCTGAAACTCTTAACGTACCGTCATGGATTCTGTGCAGCGGTGAACGCTCATGGTGGCCAGGCTGGACCTCAGAGACGGCAGACCCTGGATCTGCTGAGAGCTGCAGTCGCTGATCTGAAGGCAGAGACACAGACTCATGATTTATTCATCAGAAGAATCAAACAGGACCATCATTTTGGAGAAAGAGTCAACTTATAATCCTAAAAGGTCTTAAAAATCAGGCCCTCGTTTGGCTAGCTGTTAGCATAGCCTGGATAAAGACTTTTGCCTCTTTCTTCATTCAATTAGGTTCTAACTGTTAGACAGAACATCCCTTTAAACTATTTCTCCAGCTGAGGTCATGCAGATAATACAGAAGATTAATTTTTTTGCGTTTTTCTATAAAACCTGACTCCAAACACTCAAAAATATCCTTTGAATTACGTTTTTTTAGTTTTGAACGGCATCGTAATTCTTCCAGATAAGTTAAGTTGATGAGATGAGAAGAACTCTGAGGTGTTTGATGAATACTTCAGGTTTACCTCGACGTGAAGCAGGGATTTGAAAACAGAGAGATCAAAAGGGAGGCTGCTCTCCTGGATGTTACTGGTTCCTACTGGACCTCTGGTTCCAGAAATCTGACAAAAACAAAGAAAAACAGCTGAAATAATCCCTCACAGAACCTCAGCTGCTGATATTTTAATCCTGTTTAAAGGTTTGTTACCTTCAGGTAGCGCAGCCTGCAGGTGAAGTCCAGGATGTGTCCCAGGTCCGTTTTGGCGTCTCCAGTGAAGCAGGTGGGCGTGGCCTGTCGGAGCTGCTGGGAGACGGAGTAAAGCTGCAGAGGACGCAGAGAAAAGACTTCTCCCTCCTGCAGCAGCTGCTCCCCTGCAGAACACCAACAGGTGAAGACATGAATTAAAGCCAACAGATTGTCGGCTGCAGGCAGAACCTCACAGCAGGACACACAACACCTCACTGATAGAGACGCATGAATTATTAACTCAGGAAATCAGAGGAAACCGGTTCTGAAGGGATCGGACCTTTATGGAACAGCTCCTCGGCCAGCGCTGCAGTGATGCCGTTAATCTCCTGAAAAACAAAAAACATTTGATTCAACTTTAATGAAAATGATTCACAGTGATCGACACGTCGCTTCTGTAAACTGCATTTTTACTAAAATGTGTTTAAGAAAATCCCTTCAGGGTCAGAACTGAACAGATTATAAAGAACTGATGGTTCTGGTCGGGTCACATGTTGAGCATCACTGTTCTGAACAACAGTCAGCTGTTTCTCTGTGCTCATGGGATCACAGCCGTCCAATCAGAGAGCCTGAAGTCACTTCAGAACAAAACCTCTACAGATAAACATAAATATAAACAAATCAGCTGCATGAGACAGTTTATTAAATTAAACTCTGAACTGAACTCTGTTAGGTTTCAGGTCCATCACAGTGTTTTACTCACATAAAGATGAAAGTTCAGGAAGCAGGCCAGCGGAGTGGGCGTGGCCTCTGGAAACTGCTGCAGCAGCGTTTGTAAGTAAAGCTCCAGCTCTTTCTGCCGCCGCTCCACCAAGCTCTTCGAGTTTTTACCCAAAATCTTCTTAGGAGGAAGCAGCAAACGGTCGACCTTCTTCTCTGCCGTCAGCTGAAAACAAAACACACATCAGGAGAAAAAAAACGGTTTGTTTTAATCATTTATGAATCCACGTATACAAAACAAAAACTGAACATTAACAGGTTTAGAAAAGCTAAAAAAACTGCAGTTTTTCTGTTAATGATCGGGGCGTTTCATCAGGGTGTACCAGAAAAACCAACCAAACATTCATATTAACCAGGTGAACGACCTACCTTCTCATGGAGGTCGTAGAAGTCGCTGTAACGGTGCTTCACGGTCCATCGGTGCCGTCCATCCGTCACGTCGATGATGTAAACCTGAAATCACAGAAATGATTGAAACATGGCTGAAAAAGAACAACTTAACATTAAAGCTACAGAGTAAACTGTAAAGTTAAATAAATGAAAATATAGATTAAATTATATTTATTGACTTATAATAGAATATTTTACATTCATATTTGTCCTTTTTACATGTTGTTTTTACTTATTAAGTGTTTCAGTAATAATTCTGGCTGCTTTTTAAAATCATTTTTAGAGTTTTTTTATTTCCTGTTTTTAAGCCACTTGACTCTCTGAATCACTGCACTGCTCAAAAATCAAGCCACATGTTTTGTTTGGTAGCCACACAACAGCAGGTCTGACTGACAAAGAGGAGTTTAAGAACCAGTTTGACTCCAGATCAGCTGGAAGAAAGAAAACAAGTTGCAGTGGACGACAAACTGCAGAAAAAGACGCCCTTCGCTACAAACTACAGCAACATGGAGGAACATGAAGGTCAAGAAGAGGAAGTGGAAAACTGGAAATTGAAGTCAGCCTGTGACCTTCAGAAATGTGGCCTGAGATCCTGAGGACATAATTAGAGAAGCTGTTTGTCCCAAAGCTCCAATAATCAGAACAATCAGAACTTTAACGAAGCTGTAAATTCCCTCCTGGTTAGCAGGACTCTACAACAGAAGCTGGAAGAACTGAAGAGAACAGAACTTCTCTGAAAATGATTTGTTTGTCAGAAGGCTGCACCAGGAGGAGACGTTGAAGGAAAATGTGAATTTGAGGAGTGAACAAGAGGCCAAAAGGCAGCGAATTCAGGAGGAGAACACAAGACAACATACCACCTTTATTTATAAAGCACTTTAAACAGCACAAGGACTAGGGTTGGGCATCGTTGGAATTTGAACGATTCTGGTTCCTCATTTGAATTCCACGATTCCCAATGATTCCCAATTTCGATTCTTTTGAGAGGCAGGGTCAAAAAGGTTTACATGGTTCATATGAGGTACACTTATATCCAGCCAAAGAGTATTTTTCATCTTGTTTTGAAATGATACACTAAGCAAGAGAAGAATGTGTTTGATTATTAATCTTGTTAGCCTGGAAATGTTTTCCCCATTTCAAGTCTTACCAAGCACAGTTGTCTTACTGTACTGGCAGATTATTTCACCTAATTTGACAATTTGAGTCTGAACACCAACTCAAATTGGTTTTCGGCGGCTCCCCAGGTTTTTTTCTTTGTTGTTGTTGGGCAGCTTCTTCTTCCAGTTGGAGGTCTGGGTATTGAAACTAGGCATCGAAATTTAAAAGTACGAACGATTCCGGGAGAATTGAAACATTAGTCCTGGTTCCAATCGATACTCGATGCCCAACTCTAACAAGGCCAACCAAACTGCTGTCTGTCTGTGAGAGTGAAGAGTGGACCAGTTCACCAGGGAATACAGAGGGCAGTGATGGGTGCTGAGGGAGCGGCTGCACTGTAAAGGGTTGTTAAGTTTGTGTAGGAGAGTTTTCGAAGCAGTTCTGTACATGACATCACCAGGAGAACACTGGAAGGATGGTCGTTTTTACCAGAAGATGCTTAGTAGATCGAGTCAGAAATGATTTGTTTCAGAAGAGAAAACAGATCCTGTATTTCTGCCCTCATTTTGCTCTGTGCTGGGATGCCCCCTCGACCCAGTGCAGGTGGTGGGACACAGAAGGACTCTGGTTAAAATAACATCAATGACAGAAAAGGTCTCCCACCCCATGCATGTTACTGTGGCTGATCTGCAGAGCTCCCTCAGTGACAGACTGCTGCAAAATGCACAAAGGAGCGTTACCGCAGATCCTTCCTCCCATCAGCTGTTAGACTCTATAATCAGCACTGCTCCCAACAAACTCTATAAGCATCCATGCTTGTTTGCACAGTAACCAACGCTGTTTCTCAGTCAGTATCTAAATAACAATCTTGTAGATATTGCACATATATTTTTCTTTACTGTTTCACTAACTGCAAATATCTATAAATTACAATATTTATTACACACAAACCTTTTGCACACTACTGGAAATGACTTAACTTGACTCAACTGCACACCTCATTGTTTTTTACCTGCACAGTATCGTTTTTTTTTTTTTTTTGTCATGTACAGTGTTTTGTTTATTTTCATTTTTATTGTTATTTCTATTATTTTACCACCACTATTACTATTGCTATTGGTGCATAGCATATGTTGTTTTTTGTGAACTGATGCTGCTGCTGTTAAACCTGAATTTCCCCTAAGCGGGCTGGACAATAAAGGCTGTTTCTATTCTATTCTATTTGACTTTGGAGAGCAGAGTGTTGAATTGAGTTTCATATGAGGGTGAAGAGTCCAGACAGAAACCAAGGTTTTTGGTAAAAAACCTTGGTAAACTGGATCTCAGAGCCATCCAAGGAGAGGATTTTATGAGGGCAGACAATCTGAGGGAGGTTCCTGTTAAAGATCATGCATTTTGTTTTCAGAGTCTTCAGCTTTAAATAAAGATCAGTAAAGACATAACTCGATGTTACTGAAATGAATTTGTAGTGTGGAGAAGGCCGAGTTAAGTGAGGTGCTGGAAGTATAAATAATAGTGTCATCAGGGTACAGGTGGGTGTGAACAAGACATTTGTTCAAAGTATTTTTTACAGTAGATGCTGTAATTTCATTGTGCTCTGTGCAATGACAATAAAGGTCTATCTAATGCTAAAAAAAAGTTGGACCAAGTAAGGAGCCTTGGGGAACACCTTTGCAGACAGGTTGTGGGTCTGACAGGTAACCCCCTGCTAAAGGTTTAGGGTCAAGGAGCCAGTGTTAGAGATGCCTGTCCAAAGAGTATTTAAAACACTTCATGTTCCCTGGTGTCACAATAAGGAACCAGAACCTGAGGGATTATTTGCCTACACGAAGAACCAGTGAGAAATGTTCCTGCAAACATTATTTTGAGACAATAATAAAGCTGGTAATACTTTATTACACCTGAGCTTAATGAGCTAATATTGACTCAATCTTTAAAGAAAACAGATGTAGTCCAACTGGTTTCTGAGTAAATGTAAAGTTGTAAAAACAACAGAGTTGACTGTAATTACAGTTCATGATAGAAGCAGGTTAAACTGAAACACTGAAAATGTTAGGATTTTAAACAAATTTACAAAAACAGAGGGATACTATTTAGTTTTTTTTCCTGACTTTTTAAAATGAACCCAATAATATTGTTTAACTTGGAGGAAATGAGCAGATATGACAAAAAATAAGAACAAATAATAAAGCTTAATCCAAACAGAGGCACAAATAACAAAAACAAACACTTTGAAAACGAGTTTTGAAAGGATTAAATCAACATTTATCGGTGTTACAGACCATAAACCCCGGTTTGGACTTAAGCTAGCTAACACCGTCCGGACCGTACCGTGTAGTTCTCCACCAGTTCCGAGCCGACAACACACACTTTCCTCTCCAGAACCTCCTCTGGAAACGGGACGGGCTCCATCTTCAGAATAGAACTGTTAAATTCGCTTACAACGTTCAAATAAAATCTAATTTGCAATAAAAACAGTGTCACAGGATGTCCGCTGCCCTCCCCCTCGTCCCGCCGCCATGTTTGTTATGATGCAGCGGCTGACCGGTTCAAAAGAAACTTTATTTAAAATCTTTCTGTGACAAACCGGAAGTCTCCAAGCGAAATGTTTTTCTTTTTCTTACCACAAACAATATACAGCACTAATGAGCAGAGGTGTCAAAAGTATTCACATTCATTACTTAAGTATAGATACTAGAGTTAAAAAATACTTTTTTGGAAGTAGACGTATCGACTCAAGCTTTTTACTCAAATTAGTTAGTTTATTTCAAACATGTATACAAAACAAAAAATAAAATGATAAAAAGTGATAACAAAATTAAAATATTTGAAAAGGAATGAGAAGAAGTAAAAAAGTAAGTAAAAGTATAAAAGTACTGGTTCCCAAAGTTGGGGTGGAGACCCACTGTGGGGTCCTGAATTTTTATTTTATTTTATTTTTTGCATTAATAACACACAAAAAAAGACAACTAAGAACATTTTTATTTTGTTTTTACAAAATAATAACATTAGCGTAAGATGGACAAAAATAGCATAATAAATAATGTTACTGTGCTCTTGTTTATTTGACGTGAAAACAATGTTTATCAGCCGACAACAGCCGAGGGCTCAGGTCTCTGCTGCTATTTTGTGGGTTAAAAGCTGAAAAGTTGACTGACTAAATACTTATTTTCCCCACTGTAGCTTGCCTGACCATATGCATTTCTGTAAAAAGTCTTCCTTGATGCACAAACTTGGCATGATAGTGTAGAACAAGCAACTTTGACACACAATGCTTGCTCGGGAGAATGACTGGATTCCTAGATGTTGTGTCCACAGAAGCCTGTTTGAGTCGACATCCAACTTTGGTAAAGCTTTCACTCAGATAGGGATCAAGAGCTACAGCGGGACTTAAGTTGTGACAGTTTCATCGGCTTGGAGAGCAGAATACTCGTCAAGAAAAGTGTTCTTTTGAACAGACTGGAGAATGAGATTATTTACAACATCCAGCTCCTCTGGAATGTGTGGCTTCCTGCATTTATGCCAGCCCCTGTGTAACAAGTTGTTAGGAGAGAAACAGAAAGGGTGATAAACTATTTCTCACCAACATTTACCAAGTTGGAGCACCAGGTCAGTTATTGACCAACATTTATTCACCTTTTTAATTAGACTCATTTTTACTGAAGTGAGGTTTATATGATGTAACAGTGCATTATCTCAGGCCAAAATACTCAAAGATGAGGAACCAGCTTTGTCTTTTATGGTAATTTATTACAAAAATAAAGCAAGAATCAATTTCAAAGGAAATATTTTCTTGTATTAAGTAATTGACAATAGACCCAGGTTAAAACCTATAAGATCTTAAAATTTAGAAAGAAGGTATTATGGGCCAAAGAGGTTGGGTGTATTGAGTGATGGGCAGTGGTCGAGGGTGGGGACCTTGGTGGTCTGATCCTCGGCTACAGAAGTTGGCTCTAGGGACGTGGAACGTCACCTCTCTGGTGGGGAAGGA
>JAUBOC010000138.1:778180-789101 GCA_032275365.1 Anablepsoides cearensis | reverse complement strand
CTAACTGTGGCCCCTCAGCTGTTAACCTGCACTAACTGTGGCCCCTCAGCTGTTAACCTGCACTAACTGTGGCCCCTCAGCTGTTAACCTGCACTAACTGTGGCCCCTGCACTAACTGTGGCCCCTCAGCTGTTAACCTGCACTAACTGTGGCCCCTGCAGTGTAGTTGAACAGCCTGCTGGTAATCTGACCCAGGTAAAACCACATCTGTATGTAAATGTTGGGTGGAGCCACAGGAACCAGTTCCTCCAGAGTCCGTTGGTCCGGTTCCCTCCAGCTTCAGAACTCAGTTACTAACATGAGGTTCTGACCCGGCTGGGTCTGTGGTCTCAGACTCACCTGTGGGGGGTTCTCTGAGTCTTCTGCTGGATATTTGAGCAAACGTAGAACTCTGGAGAGCTGTGAGAGGAGACAGGTCTGGTTAGGATCAGATCTGAGCTTTTTAACACAGAACTTTTATAAGTTTGTCTGTTTTTGACACTTATTTAAAAACAGGTAGAAAATGGTTTAAACTGTTCAAACTGGATGTAAACTGGTTTAAAACCTTCAGACTGGATGTAAACTGGTTTAAAACCTTCAGACTGGATGTAAACTGGTTTAAAACCTTCAGACTGGATGTAAACTGGTTTCAACTGTTCAAACTGGATGTAAACTAGTTTAGACCCTTCAGTCTTTATGTAAACTGGTTTAAACTCTTGGAACTTTATGTAAACTGGTTTAAACCCTTCAGTCTTTATGTAAACTGGTTTCATCACTCCTGCTGTGACTCATAGACCATTTGCCTCAGTTATTGCTCAACGACAGAATTATCAGAACTATAACTGTCACTTTTTCAGAGCTGTGAAACCACAGAAAGCACTGCTGTTTCAAACTGAACCAGTAATAAATATAAAAAATAACTTTTTGTTTTGTTTAAATCTCCGGCAGACTCGGTGACAGCGGCCCGATAAATCCCGGTTGTATCTGGGTGGAAACTGTAAAAAGATGCTAAGTTAGCTCGGTCAGCCTGACAGTTTTTACTTGTTTCTACCTTAAAACAACCCAAAACCTCCAGAATCTGCTTTAACAAACATGTAAATCTATATTTTTATTAAAGGCTGTGATTTAAAGCGTTGTTGTTCTGCTGTAACAATCTTTTCCGCCGGCTGGAGTAACTAGCCTCCTAACGACAGAGTTAGCTTCATGCTAGCTGTTTCACCTGAACGTGAGAGACCACCAGGCTCTTGTTTCCCTCTCCGTGGTATTTCCAGTCGTTTTCGTCCATTTTATCCAGTTCCATCACACACACGGCAACAAAACTATCCTCCCGTCAGACACCGGAAAGAGACGCCCGACGCCGCCGGGGCTGAAAGTACTGCGACTGGACCGGTCAACCTGATCCGGCTGGCTGCTAGCTGGAACTTGCCACAACAGCAGCAGCGAGTGAGCCGGTGTTGTGTCCAACTTTGTTACCTCTGCAGCTCCGCCCCGTAACCCCGCCCCCTACAATCTCTTGTTATGATCTTAATATGCCTTATTCAGTGTTCTTTCAACAATTCATATATCAAAACGTTCAGCTCATTCATGTGAGGGCTGCTATGACTTTTGGTATTTCAGCTTTTTATACTTTTATACGTATACTTACTTTTTATACTTCTTTTTTTTTAGCTATTTCACTTTTTCAGCCACTTTTTTGCTACTGAAAATTAATGGGGCTGTTTTCAACATGTTTCTAAATCTTTACAGCACCTTACACAATTTGTTCTGGTTATGCTTTTTTCACGTTGTTGTGCTAATTTAGCTACTTTTTTGCTAATTTTAACTTTTTTCTGCTATTTCAACTAAAGCTCTGCTTCTTTCTGCAATTCTCATGCTTTTTTCTACTTTTTGTGCTTTTTACTGCTACTTTGTGCTGTTTTTGCTTCTTACAGATGTTTTCAGCTATATTCAGCTAGTTCCTTAAATTCTATCTAATGTTTTGCTGCTATTAGATGAAGTTAGCTTTTCTAAGCTAAATACACATTTTTTTGTAGTTATTACAACTTTTTTCAGCTACGTTCAGCAAACCTGTTCTCCTTATGCTAATGAAAAAAATCCAACTATTTTTTAGCTGTTTTACTGAAAATTCCAGCTGTTTCAGCCACTTTACTACAAGTTATCACTTTTGTACTTATATGCATTTTTCTCTGATAGTTTTATGTAGTCTTTTGGCTTCTACCTTTAGCCTATTTTATGCAAATTTTAGTTATTTTATGCTACTTTAGCTATAGATCTGCATCTTTCTGCTATTCTTTCATTTTTAATACTTTTTGTGCTTTTTTCACCTATATATACCGGTAGCTATTATTGTTCTTAGCTTTTAGCTGTTTTCTGTTTTCAACTAGATTTGTGCTCCTTTTTACTGTTTTTTCTGCAGTTAGGCTTTTTTGCTTCTTTCAGCTTTTCAGAGTGAGCTCACGTTTCCTATTAAATATTTTCAGCTCAATGTCAGCAGCTTTCAGCTGAAGTTTTCAGCAGGAAGCATTCACATTAGCTGTTTTGCAGGAAATATAATTTCTCTGAAGAATATGTGGTTTTAGAATTATAGAACTTGTTTTAATGTTCCAAAAGTCTTTTTTTCAACTTTTTTGTTATAAATAATAACTTGTTTGTAAAAATAAATAAATAACATGTTGAATAACAATTATGTTATTTGAGCGTTCTAGATGTGATTAGAAAGTGCTGAATATAATATAATATAATATAATATAATATAATATAATATAATATAATATAATATAATATAATATAATATAATATAAAAAAATACAGTAATATAATATAATAAGATCTATTTGGTTCTGCAGTACATTTAGGTTCAATTTGTTTCTGCAGGTGCTTTACTGTACTCTAACCTAACTCTAACACAGGAAGCATTTGCAGCTTATTTCAGATTTGGATTTTGATAATTGACACACAATTGTGACATAAGGATGTCAAAAATAGAATATTTCTGAAAGAAAATGAAAAAATAAATATTTTATAATACTTGTATAATTCTAGCCAAGCAATATATCCACATATGTAAATTTGTGAAAACTAAGCCCTTGTTTTGTCTTTATTTTAATTAATTTTTATTATTCAAAAAAGCTTTAAATTACATCAAAGGAAAATCTGCTGCAAATTTAAGACTGTTCTGTTATTTTATTTTTATATGTATAACTTTTGATGCTTATTTCGTTTTGTTTTGTTTTTCATCATACAAGCTGTCAGCTCAGTCATTCTGTTTTGTTTATCTTACATTGTTAATGTACACTGTACTGCCTAGAAAATAAAACTGAAATAAATAAACAAATGAATAAAACTAGGCGCTTTTCTCAGCAGGGGTGCTTTTCTCGGCACAACACCCCTCCGTCAGAGTCTGACAGCAGGATCATGTCGCCCCCTGGAGGTGAGGAAGATGAACATCACAGATCTGCTGCACAAACAGCGCTGGAGTTCAACCAGTTTGTTGTGGAAAAGAGAGATTTTTTTAACCAAAACTTTAAAAAGTCGTTGTTACCTTTAGATATTAAAACGTGCCATTACAATTTATCATTTTTTTCAGTCACATTGTGGGGGGAAAATCGAAGAAGTCCCACATTCTTCTGTGACTTTGAACGCACCTCTGTGACGTTTGACCCGGAAGTTGTTTCCTCTTAGAAACAAAACTCTGCAGCTATCCAGCTAGCTGCTCGATCCGCGGAGCTTCAAGAGACGTTTTCTTTGTTCTTCTAAAGCTTAAAATGGTGAGATGACGTAATTTTTGTTTTATTAAATCAATTTTTTTCATATTTTCGCGGTGACTGAAAACATTTAGGGGTTTTTATCTTGGGATTTTGTTTTGATGCTAACAGTGAAGCTGCTCGGGCGTTGTCAGGCAGCTGATCAGAGATTTAAAAACAGTTAAAGTTTGGGTTTAATGTGTTTGTTTGGGTTAAATAAATGCTGTTGTTGTTGTTTCAGGCTGAAGTGGAAGATACCCTGAAGAGGATTCAGAGCCAGAAAGGTGTTCAGGGAATCATCATCGTCAACAATGAAGGTAAAAATAAGTATTTAACTGAAATAATAAGCAGAGTTTTAAAGTAACCAAGTACAAATACTTTGTTACTGTACTTAAGTATAAATTTTGGGTATCTGTACTTTACTTGAGTAATCCTGTTCAGTCTACTTTTTACTTTCTACTCCTTAAATCTTTTAAAAGGGAAGAAGTAGAAAGTTTTTACTTTTATTTCATTTCAGCTTGTTACTAAAAGAAATACTTTAAAGCTAAACTGTGTCTCCTGGATATAGTGAATGTAACCCTGGTCCTTGTGTAACTGATATTTGTACGTGTCACAGGTCTCTAGCAAATAAAACTACACGTCTCAGTGAGATTATTGCCTAAATAAATAATAAATAATAAGTTTGTACACAGTCCATCACAGCTGCACGACACAAATCATGTCACAGTCCAGCAGAACATATGTAGCCTGAAGATATATGTGGTATTTATATATAAATATATACAGGATATACCTGAAACCGCTACATTAGTGCATTCTAAGTTTTTTTATATTAATATTTTATTAATCATTTAGAAAAAAGTTTTTAGGGGAGGCCACCTCCTAATAAATATAATATTGGAAAATCTATCCATTCATTTTTACTCAATACTTTTACTTTTAATACTTAAGTACATTTTATGTCAGAAATTTACTTTTGATACATAAGTACAAAAAAAATCAGATACTTTAAGACTTTTACTCAAGTATTATTCTTAAAGGAGACTTTAAATTGTACCAAAGTCATTTTAAGGTAAAGATACTCAAGTATCAGTTTGTGGTACTTTATACAACACTGATAATAAGTCATTTTTATTTTAAAGCTTTCATTCTGCTCATGTGATTTTACCTTTTAAATGTACATTTTTAGTATTTACCAGCATTTTAAAATGATGTTGCTACAGCCTCTAAATACATAAACAATTGTTTTATACAGATGTTTCTCTTTTGAAACGTTCTGTTGAAAGATTATTTAGGATTATTTGTTTTTTGGACTTAATCTTGTCAGACTCACATTTTACAGGTAAAATACAAACTAAAGTCTTTTAAATCCACATAAAAATGACTAAAAAACATTAACATGTCTGAACTCTGTTGTTTTCGTCCTCAGGAATCCCCATCAAGACGAGCCTGGACAACCAGAGCACGCTGCAGTACGCCGCTCAGATCCACCAGCTGGTGGTGAAGGCTCGCAGCACGGTGCGAGACATCGACCCGCAGAACGACCTCACCTTCCTGAGGGTCCGGTCCAAGAAGAACGAGATCATGATCGCTCCAGGTAAGAGGGTCAGGGCAGGGAAACGAGACGCTGCAGGCAGGTTTTAGCTTTGATCTACGGTGACTTAAAGTTCAGGAGCTGTCAGGTGAAGAATAATCCTCCATCATCATCATCAGTTTTTTTCTAAAACTGTATTTTTATTGATTTGTCTGAAGAAAAAGGAACAAACTGTTTTAGTTTAAAATGAGCTCAGGAACCTGTGTATGGAATAAACCTTGTGTCTGCAGGAATTGAATCTGAATGTGCAGAATCTGAAACTGAATTTAATGATTTGAATTTGAATTAATTTGCTTTGAAACTGTATTTTGGTTTTGTTAAAACACAGTCAGTGTTCTTCACCCTTTACCTGTTAAGATCTAAACCAGTTAATAATAATGACACGTGACCAGGCCTGGTGCTAGTCATCTGGGTGCCCTAAGCACAACTGCTTTATGGTGCCCTCCCCCTTCCAGAAATAAAAAATAACTTCACGCAGCATAAACTCAACTTTTTCTTGAGCAAATATGTTAGGTCAGGGCTCTAGACTAACTTTTTGCACTGGTTGCACCGGTGCGCCCAACATTTTTCCTTTGGTGCACCAGAACAAAAGTTAAGTGCACCCAAATTTGCAAAGGCATCATATTTAACATATTTAACATCAACGTTTTAATGGTTCACTTTTTTAAAATCATTGTCCATTTAGGCAATATTAACTCCCAAATAATTTGTTAACAATCTAGCAAAAATATATTTCTATATTTAAACCAGAATTGTAGACATATAACTTACTGAAAAGTATTTAAAGTGATTCTATGACCTGAAATTTTAACTCAAACATCAAAATAAGTGAAACGAAAGAAAAATTAAATTCTAAGTTCAAACGTTTAAAAGTTGAACATTTTATAAACATCTGAAACATTTCATGGTTAAATGTATTTTAGACACCTGCCCCTCAGATGGAGTACTCCTTTAGTTTGGCCTTCAGGATCTTTGGCCTTGTTTAAATCAGAATGAACAGAGAATTATGATTAACAGCCGAAATATTACTGATATTTATTAAATGAGAAAAGGCTTTTTTTTTTATAAAAATAACATAACGTTTAAAAGTCTTCCATTTAATTAATAATAGCTGAATTTTATGTATCTCTCACTAAAAAAACTAAGCCGTGTCATCATAAAACCATTTTCAGAACCTGGAACGTAACTGTGGTGAAGCTGATTATATGTTAAAGTGGCCTGCCATACAGGTGAGCTTCCTGCTGCTGCTGGAATGATCTGCTGCTGCGCTCGAGCAGAACCCGACTGCAAGATGGACTTTACTGAGACTTAAGAGCAGCGACCATCAATATATCATTTCCACAGTTAACAAGAAAAAAATGTTTTTCTGACTCTGGTTTGGAAACAAAACAAAACACGGTTAATTCACTGCGCGCCAGAGTGTGCAGTGTGCGCGCGCATGAAAGTCCCCATGAGGATAGAAGAACAAGCGTGTGTGTGCGCGCGCTGGGTGTAGAGCGGAGCGCCGTGGGACATGGAGACTTTATGTATCAACAGGCAGCCACTCTACAGTAGAGCCCTGTAGTTTGTATTGCTTACAGCTTCTCTAAACATGCTTTAAATTTGTTGTTGTCATGAGGATTTTTTTATGAACCTGACTTTTTTGTGCCCCTCTGGGCAATTGATGCCCTACACACAGTGCATGGTGTGCGCGGGCAGAGAACCGGCGCTGCACGTGAATGTTTGAGTGAGCCATACAAAACCATCCTGACTCAGCTGTGGAGCTTTTGTTTAATCTGCCTCCGACAAACATCAGCTAAAAAGTGCCCAAAACCCAGAAACAAAACTCTTCACATCCTGACTCCACCTCATGACACATGTTAAAGGGGCAGAGTCCAGATGTCAGACATTATTCCTCACCCTAAAGTTTAATCACAGTTCTTATCTTCTGTTTTAAATCAGACATGTATCTAACTAAAAACCTCCTGAGTCTGTGAAACCCTGAGTCCCACAACCCAGTCTGCACATGAAATCATCAATTAATCAGAAATAACCACATTATAAAAATATATTACTGTTCACCTAATAAAAGACTATACAATGTGTAGTGTCAGTAGTAAACAAATAAATTTCTTCAGTTTATTAAAAATTCAGTTTGACTACTTTAACTTTCAGTTCCATGATTCAGATTTTTGTGTCACATCCTGGTCCTTGAGAAAGCCAGCCAGAGTAATCAAACACAGATCCACAGATTTATGATTCACTTTGGTGAAGTTTCTCTTCTGTATGTAACAGAGTTGATGTAATCCACTGTAAAAGTGACAAAAACAGACAAAGTTTTTTTATTTTAGTGATTAATTTGACCTAAATGTAGAAAATGTTACATTTACATCACATCAGTCAGCAGCAGCATCTGATCAATATGTGATGTAAATGTAACATTTTCTACATATTTTGGAACTGAAATTAAAAGTAGTCAAACTACAAAATACAGTTTCAAAGCAAATTAATTCAGATACAAAACCTTAAATTCATATTCAGATCATTAAATTAAGTTTTAATTTAGTAAAATCCATTTTTAAACCAATGCATTCAATTTCAAATTATAGACCTTCAGATTCAATCTGAGTAATTCATATTCATTTCCTGCTGACACAAGATTTATTCCATAAATGTGATGATCCTGAGCTTCACCTGTGAGTCTGACTCAACTCAGGATGTTTGTTCTGATCTGTTTTCTCTACAGATAAGGATTATTTCCTGATCGTCATTCAGAACCCTTCAGCCTGAAGCAGCTGCTCGACTCTGCTTCTCATATCAACTTTTACATTCAGACAACCAAACCCTGGGTTTGTTTCTTTTGTTTGTTGTTTGTTTGTTTGTTTAAAATAAAAGCCTCCAGATGTAAAACATTTCCAGATTCAGAACATGACTCTTGAACCTGGAGGCTGATGAAAGCAGACCTGCATGATGAGACAACGGGCTGGCAGACAGAATCCACCTCGGCTCTGGTTCTGAGGTTGTTTAGGTTCCTTCTTTTAGCACAAAATAAGAACCAGAACCAGCTGAGTCCAGATTTATTTATTATTTCATTAGAAAATAAGGTTGAAGTATTGAAGAGGAGAACAACACTTTACTTTTTCTTTCTGCTGTGTTTATTTGTTACTAATGAAAAGAAATTAAAAACTACAAATGATCTCATGTTTGTTTTATTTGTCTTTAAAATAAACTGTAAAAACTACTAACTTTTAAAAACAAATAATAAATTAGTTCCAGTGTTTAAACATCAACAGATTTTATTCCAACTCCTACAGTGAAAGTTGGACATTTAAAACATGTGTTTCTATAAAGATTTCTTAAAGTAAACTTGGTCCAACGAGCTCAGATGATCATGAATTGATGCAAAAGATTTTTTTTCTCTGCAAAATTTAACTTTTGTTTGAGGAGAATCGGCTCTTCAACAGATCCTGAATCATAAATGAATAAAAGTAAAAGCAATATTTTACTGATTTCTATTAATGACCTGATAATAAACTCCCATTTATAACATGATCACTGTTTACTTTATGGTTAAAGTAGAAAATTATATTTTAATGTCCAAATCTGAGAAGAGTTTTACTGGGTCAGAGTTCATCACAGCAAAGTAAATAAATCTTGTTTTGTCATGTAGTCATTTAGTTCAGATTTAAGAGAAACTGAATAAAATGTCAGCCATCATATCGAAATGAGGATTAAGTCAAATTTGGTCAAAATGACCTCATTATATTTTCAGATTCCTGCTTTAAAAGCTACATTTTGATACCTGGATCATCCTGATATCATAAACTTATCCAGAGATATGACTTCATTTACCTTGTTGGTTATGATAATACACTAATATTTGGTCTGAATCCTAATTTTATGTAAATTTATGGAGTCATAAACCTCAAATATTATTTGTATATTAAGTTTTTACAGTTGGAAAGAAACAAACACTTCTAGCTCACAGGGAAAATTCAACATTTTAAGGCGTTTTCCCTCAAAATCAGGTTTTTTGTTGCTGCTGCTCAAAAATATATTTAAAAAAAGTTATGATTATATTTCAGACAGTTCATTCTAATGACACAATGATAAGACATTATTTCATTATATTTTGACAAAATGTAGTTTTTGCAAATGTTTAAGTCAAAAACCTATATCTGCCTGTTTCTCCACATTTAATGTCCAGTGATGGGTCACAAATAGCAAGTATCTTATTTTTTATTTCGTCAATAAAAGATGCTTCATTTTTAATTAGTGGATTCATAAGTAAAATATAAATACCATAATTTAATGATGCAATAATGAAATGATGAGCATTTTGATTATGTATCAAACTGGCTTGCCATACACAAGCAAAACGAAAAGTCGCGTCACTTATTATATGATACAACGGCTTGCCATACACGTGCGTCCCTTTAAATCTAACGGATGACGTCAGAGCCTCAGTTTACTGGCTTTGTTTGTTCCGAGAGCTGCTGCCGAGCTTCAGACGGACCGCAGAACCCAGCCGAACCCACTGCGACAGAGATGCCGTCCGACAGGCCGTTCAAGCAGCGGAGGACGTTCGGTAAGGAAGCCCGGAGGAACACGAACCGAGCTCGGGGCCGCCTGTTGACGAGCCTCCGGTCCGCTCCGTGTTGTTGTTAGCAAACAGCGGCTAGCAGCTAGCTCCGACAGGAAACTGTACAAAACGATGCTAAATCCCCCCGGTTCACCTGTTTTTAACCTGTTCACGTAAAACAGGAGGTAACAGTTGATTGTTGGTGTGTGACAGAAGCACCCAGGCTTCGGTTCGGCTGGGTTCGCGGCCATCTGGGTCACTGTGACTCCAGGCCACCCGAGGCCAGCGGCAGCCTTTTTACACAACTGGATCAGCGCCGTAAGCTGTCGGTGTTTGCCGAGAGGAAAAACAACACGTGCTGACACATTATCCCGGTGCACGTGCTCCGTGATTTATGTGCTCATTTGATACCGGGAGGAGACGGTTCCGTGGGCAGGGAGGAGCCCTCCGGCTGGGCTTGCATAATCCTCCAGTCCGAGGATGAAACACAAACAAGCTTTAAAATAATTAATGCTAACGCTGCCCTCCTCCATGACGTCATTCTGATTAACTGATAATTATGTTAGCAGGGTTAGCTCCAAGCTACATTTCAGCTTCTGTTTGTTAGCCTTCAGCTGTTTGCTGGGGCTGGAAGTCCTGCAGATGATCCTCCTGTCTGGATCTGGACCATCTCAGGTCCTGTCTGGTGAGGTAGACCTGGTCTGTGTTGGTCCGGGCCTCCTGTAGCCTCAGGTGCAGGTGTGGTGAACTGGTTTCACAGAGGACCACGTGATCGTTGTTTTAACTTGGACCAAAATATTTTGTTCCTGAGCTCAAACACTAGCTGAGCTCTACCTGGTGTTTCCTGCACAGAAACAGTTTTAACACATCCTCTTCTAAACACTGAGAACTACTACGAGTACGACTGACTACATGTGAACTAGATGAAACAAAAATACTACTAAAAGTAAAAGTTAGTTTTACTCAGTGGCTGTGTCTCAATTCATGGGTTGCAGCCGACGTCGACCACGCCGACGTCGGCTGCAGTAGACGTGGGCTGTAGGC
>JAUBOC010000138.1:750840-766060 GCA_032275365.1 Anablepsoides cearensis | reverse complement strand
TATATATATAGTATATGTTGTTTTTAAATGTTCTATGATTTTCAGTCTAGATTAACTCAGTTTTTCAAATATTGAGGTAAACTAAAGCGTGGTAGTAGCTGAGAGTCATCCACAACAGAGATGGGGACTCGTGACTTACACTAGTGACTCGAGACTTGACTTGTGGTTAGAGACTCGTGAACAATGCAAGTCTTTTCACTGCTCGGCTCACGAGGCCCCTCTCACCTGAGATCAGGAGGATTCAGCAGCGTCCAGTGTTAATGAGGCGTACCCTACATGTCACACACAGCTGCAGCATGTTGCAGTTTGTTCATTAGAAGCTCTGCTTACAGACTTTACTTACAGACTGAATCAAACCCAACATTAGTTTATGTCATGACTTGTGCAGCTCTTTGACAGAAGGATTCTGGTTCATCATCTTTACTGACCTGCTTTTATGCTTTTATCCATTAAAAACATTTTTTTCTGGTATGTTTTTGTAAAATCAGCAGCAGAATTGTTGGATTTGTTCTTTTTCAATGACAAGATGTAATTACAGTAAGACTACAAGTGCAAAATACCTTTACAATACTCTAAATCAGCAATCCAGCAATTAGTTCAGTTTAGTTTATTCATTCATTTTCATGAAAAACAACATAAATTCTATATACAATAAAAAAACTAATCATAAATGAAAGGTAGCAGAAGAAGAAAAAAAAAACTTTAATATTCGCCCCTTTCCTCAAAAAAATACATTTAAACAAACTAATCTTCAAATAACAAAACGTCATTATGTAAATAAACCAAGTATAATAAAGATCTGTTAGTTTAATCATGAATACAACATACAGAACCCTATAATAAAAGTAGTGATAATAAAACAATATTAAAAATACCACATTGCCTTCTGTTTGACAAAAATAATATTTTAACATCTCAGACACCAAATTTTTAAGCCAATTTTATTTTCACTTTCATAGTTTAATCCTTAACTGCTTGTAGTTTCAACTGTTATGAGTGTTTATAGAAATGTTTTTACCAGCTTGTAAAAGATTCTGATGTTTCTGTAAATACCAACATGTCTGTGTTTAACTAAAAGAACTTACAGTAAGTAAAGTAGAAAACCAGGAGTTTGGGTTTAAAGGAAGAATAAATCAAGTAGTTGAAAAGCCCGGAGCTAAATGCTTGATTGTTATTTCACCTTTAACCTTGTCTTTATTTTTAAAACAGTATTATGTTTTAATATTGGATTAAATTACAGTATTATAGAATATAATCTAGTATAGTTAGAATACCTTTGATCAAACTGCTGAGACTTGGGGTCAAGAGACTTGAGACTTGATTTGGACTTGAAAAAAAAAAAGACTTGTGCACATCCCTGATCCTCAATAATGAGTTCTGATCTGGCAGATAAACACCTAAAATCCTTTGATTTATTTTTTATTTTTACCTAATTTTCTTTTAAGAAAAAATATATATTATAAAGTAATTAATAAAATACTAAGACTGAGAATCACCTGAGATCAAGTCATATTAAAACAAGTCATTTGATAAATAAAAAATGTATTTTTTTATGAAATACAGTCACAAATATCAGAAAATTGACTAAATATATAGTAATTTATATGTTTTAAATTCAAAATTACAAAGCTACTGTTAAATATTATTTTCTTTTTGGCACAAACTGGCTTCTATAAATTCTTATTTTAAACCAAAAACAATAAATTCAAGAACCTTCCTCCCTCTGAAACCTCCATACATAGATATAGAAAGAAAGTCTTTCTATATCTATGCCTCCATAGAGACCAGGCTCGGCGCGTTCAGCCAATCGCGTCGGGCTCTTCCCATGACGTCATGTTTGCTCTCGGTTCTGTGATGAGAAAAGGAGTCACTCCGTCACATTTTAACTCGCCTCAGATGACAGTTCAGCTGAGTTTGTGAAGACTCATTATTAGGTTGATTGTTTTTACAATTTTCTTTTTCAAAAACAAACAAACAAAAAAAGTTTTTAAAAACCTGAAGGTTCTTAAGTCTCGTCTGGGTCTTGTGAAGTACTCCTTCCCGTGTATCGCGCAGAGTGATTCCTCTTCTCTCTCTTCAGGATCTATGCAGCCGTCCTCCGAACGACTCGTCGGTTCGGATTCTCTGCCTGGAAACACCGGGAACTAATCGGAACCGGCGGCTGACAGACACCAACCGACCTCCCGGGCCGAGAGGGCTCGATTAGGTGGGCCGAGACTCATTTCTGATCCCGGTTCTGGTTATTTTTGGGGCTTTTGCGGGTCTGTGGGCGGAGCTCTGAGGGTGTAAACATGTCAGTTATTGGATGAAGCCAAAAACATCAACAGGAAGTGTTTAGACTCGTGTGTGTCAGTTATCACAGTTTTAATACAGTTAACCTTCTCACAGAGCTCAGGTTATATTAAAATTGTTCATTTCAAACATTTGAAAGGTTGCAGATAAACAAGAACATCTGGTCTCTTGTGTGATGCAGGTAAATTTGCAGCAACAATAAAAATACTAAATAAACGCAAGAGACACAAATACAAAGTAAGAAATTAGCCCAAATATAAAACTGAGTCTTATTGAGTTTAATCCTTTTTCATTAGCTCGTTTCATTTCTGTTAATTAAAGACTTCCGACAGGAAGTGAGTCCATCCAGCAGGAAGTAATTAGGATAAATAATCTGTCATCAGCAGGTTAATTACAGCATCTCTGAATCCATGAACAGGAAGTTAGTTCTTCCTCCATCTGAACCCTGCAGAGCTGCAGGATCTGGACCAGGAGGAGTCCAGACTTTTACTCCTAATATGATGGAAAATAAACATTTTCACACTGATTATTACAATTATTTGTAAATACAGTTAAAGAACTATAGACTTTAATTAAATGTGTTTTTAGAAAAGCCCCAGAAGGCAGTTGCCTGCGAGGTGGCGGGTGGTCTTTCAGGGGTCTCTGATGGTGAATGAGGGATTAAAGCTGTTATCAGGTGACGTCCTGCAGGAATCAGACTCACCTGAGCCTCAGGAGCTCTGGATCCAGGTGGAGCAGCTCGTCGAGGACACAGGTGTCCATCTGAGGCCAGGACTGAAATTTGATTGGCCCCCTGTCCTGTCACTCATCTGTCCTTTGCCCATGAGTGATGATTCTGGCTGCAGTTCCATGTTCAAACACTAGAGGCGCTAATAAATAATAAAGTCCAGCATGAATCAAGCTGACAGAATTATTTTTCTTTTCTTAAAATTTGAACAATCCTGCAGAATAACTGACAAATGATGGCTGGATTTTCTCACATGCTGTGTGTTTGAGAGTATTTATCGATTTATGTACTATTTATTTACTTATATTTTTATTATTAGTAGTCGTATCATGGCTAGTCAGTGGTAATTTTTGTTTTGTTTGTCTATAGTTTGTAAAATAACTAGTGTTACTGATGCTGCTGTGACACCTGAATTTCCCCTCGGTGGGACAATAAAGGCTGTTTCTATTCCTCTATTCTTTTCTAAAAATGCAGGTAAAATTGATAAGTAGGATTTACTGAACAAACTGTTTTAAATAAACAAGTGTTTAAACATGACTGGTAAAATATATACATCTTACCAAAACCAGTGATTTGTGTGCAAGGATGCCGAACAAAGACTTGGCCCCTTGATGGCCCCTTACTCAGAAAAATCCCTGATCTGTCCCTGACCTACAGGATCCTTGCTGATGACTCTCTGGCTCCGGTTTCCTCTGTCGGACCTCCGTTTGTCTCTGAGCTGTGAAAAAGATCTGTCTGAAACAGACGTGGGAAAATATTCAGCTGCGTTTTGTTCCTGTTTGTTCCAGAAGCAGCTGAAACCAGCTGGAGATCCAGGTTCTGCAAACAGAACAGCACAAACTGACCATCATACACAAAGAGTGGATTTAACAAGAAAAACCATCAGTACCAGGTCCAGGAGGGAAACCTGCAGTCTCCTGTGAGACCGGCCTCAGGGCTCTGATGAAGAGCGAAGGACTGCAGGAAACCAACGAAGCCTCCTGGATCCAGGTCCTGGAGTAAAGTTTTCAGAGTTTTTTCTGAAGGTTTAAAGTCTGTAAATGAAGCAGATAAACAACGTTTTCAAACTAAACTTTAAAATCTGGTTTTGTTCCAGGTGTAATCTGAGGATGGGAGGAGATCAGAGTCACCAGACGAAACCTGAGGAGAGAAAAGATGAAGAGCGTCCAGAGTGTGAAAAACCTGACAGTGAGGGTCCTGAAGGTCCTGAGGGTCCTGAGGGTCCTGAAGGTCCTGAGGGTCCTGAAGGTCCTGAAGGTCCTGAAGGTCCTGAAGGTCCTGAAGGTCCTGAGGGTCCTGAAGGTCCTGAAGGTCCTGAAGGTCCTGAAGGTCAGGACCTCTGAGCTTCACTCAAACACAAACTGAAGGAAGGTTTAACCTGATGAAGTGTTTCTTCCACAGACTCAGGAGGCGAGCTGCCCCAGTGCATGATGGGAAACAGGAAGGTGGACGACATGAGCTTCATGATCTCCTGCACCAACTGGTATTAGACTGGTTCTGGTTCGGACCGCCGGACCATCAGGACCTGTTAGAGGACGTTCCTTTGACCCTCTACTTGTTTTTTTTATTTGTTTAAAATGATAAATGGTTTTTATTTCTCTGCACTTTAACATAATTAATTAAACTTTATTTTGATGATGATTTAAAAAGTTTCATTCTTTAAAGTTAAAATGATTCATGAGATGATTGGATGGTTTCTTCACCAGGTGGAGAACATCTGAATCCTGTTTCTGAGGAGTTGAAGACAAAAAAACAAAGATTTTATGGTTAAAAATAATATATTTAGTTTAATGAAATTCACCAAACGAGCCTGAAGGTTTGAAGCTTTGAGCTCCTGGTTGAACCGTCTTCATGCTGTTGTCACAAACTGAAGTTAAAACAAACAAACAGAGAGTAAACAACTCAGAGTGCTGTAAACAAACAAAGGAAGGTGAGGATCTAACTAATCAAACTGATAGCAGGTGTGAGGAGCAGGAAGCTGAAGAGAAAGAAAAACTTTTAATTGAATTCAAAGTCAGAAGAGCTGTGCTCACCTGAGCAGGTCTTCAGTCTTCATCCAATCAGAAGATTCATCAGAACTTTAACGAGCTAATCTTACAGTGGGCTAATGAACTCATCAGATGAAGATAATTGCTTCTCGTTAACAGACAGGAAGTCGTCTCTCTGCTCCCAACTGAGAAACTTCAGTGTTATAAAGTACTTTAAAGAGCTCGGCTGACTTTGGTACAAATACATTTCACTGATGAGAAAACTACTCAAGTTAAAGTCATAAAACTTCACAAACATTGGGAAAGTAAAAGTATTTTTACACACTTTCTAAAAAATAAACTGTTGAATTTACTGAACCAAACTGGTTCCACTAAGTCAGGTTGAGTAAATTGATGAATATATGTTTATTTTCTGCTCAGTGGAACCAGCTGACATGACTTTGTTGAGTAAATTCAACTCTTCATGGTTTAGAGCAGAAACATCTTTCATGATGAGTTCAAACAGATTTAATTTGTAACAAGTAACTGTTACAGTGTAAAGACGTAAAAGTATCATTTTAGCTTTAAAATGTAACAAAAAAAAGTAAAAGTAGCTATTTAAAAACATAATTATGTAAAATTACATAACCTCAAAAAAACTACTTAAGTACTGTAATGAAGTGAATGTACTTATTACAATAAACCTCTAGAACTCAGACAAGCAAACAACAACATTATTAATAATAATAATAATAATAATAATAATAATAATAATAATAATAATAATGGAACAAAAATGGCTGAAATGAGCTGGATTCGATCTAAAGTTTTTATATTTTATATTGGATCTAAAACCTCCCTCATGTTTCCTGTTATAAAAGCCTGAAACAGACTCTGACGCCATGGAGACAGGATTAATTATTAAAGACCTAATCTGTGCGCTGACCTTCTGTCAGATCTGATCTTATCTGCACCGTCTGCAGCTGAACGGATCGGCTGAAGGTTCTTTAATGTCAGATTTATTAATAAATAAATAAAATAAAAGAAATTTTTCACATCATCTGAAAGATTTTAGCTGATAATAAAATAAATAAAACTCTCGGTTTCTATCAGCTGTAAAACTGACTCAGCTTTAGTCACTTTAAAGTGCCAGTGACATCAAATGTTTGTAATAAATGTGAATGTGTTTTTGGAAAGAGAACATTGAAAACATGTTGCAAAACAAATTTTACGCCATTGAGATCAACAGTTATTGAGATATTTACTTGTAAAGAAACAGGAAGTGATGTCAAAGGGGAATGTCTGCATGTTAACAGAGCGATGCTACAATAATTAGAGAAGAATCTGATGTTTCTTTAGATTACTTTGAGTCACTATCAGAGTTGAAGAATTTAAATAAGATTGTTTCAATAAACAAAGACCAGAGAGTTTCTTTTCTTAAAGAGTTCCCCTTTGATGTCACTTCCTGTTTCACTTTGCTGAGCCAAATTCAAGAGAAAATATGCCAGTTATGAGACAAAATGGGTAAAATCATGTGTATTATGCTAATTTTCTTAAATATAAATATGTTTATTTTTTTTTTACTTTTTGTATTTGAAGGATAAGCCTGTCACAGGAACTTAAAGGTTCATCAGCTGTGGCGGCCATCTTGAATCAGGTTGACTCCATCACCACTTCCTAAACGTTTCATTAAAATCTGTCCACTGGTTCAGGAGATATTTTGCTAACAAACAGATATATGCAAAGACACATTTTTATTTTTTATTATTATTATTATTTTTTTTTTGTCCAACATGAAGCTTTTATTAACATTTCACTGTAAACAGAACATTGTGTTGTTGGTAAATAACTGGTGGACAAATTAAAACAAACATAAATAAAAACATTAGAAAACATAGTGTCCTTTGAATTAAAGCAGGTAATCATTAACATGCTGATAAAAATATTAAAAATAAAACTTATTTACAGAACATGAGCTCAAACAATTAAACTAATTCAAAATGACATTTTTCTGTTTTGTTTATCAACAAACACATTTTTGTCAAAACAAATAAAATTATTTTTATTTTCTAAGAAATAAACTGAATCTCTTAAAGCTCTTCCTGATAAAATCCTTAAAAGTTGTGATTTTATCCAAAGATCAGTAAAAACTCCACTTGATATGTTTTGATTTTTCTACTCTTAAGAGATAAAAACTAAAGGCAACAGCAGGCGAGTTAAAGGAAGACTCGGCACCGAGACGCCACAGAACCACAGGGATCCGAATCTGATGAGCCAAGTCCCAGAACCGGACTCTGGAAGGATTTCACACTTAAACAAGAATGAGAAGTCCTGGTAAGCCCCGCCCACAAACAAAGACACACCCAGAAAGTTCTGACCAATCACAATGGAGCAAACCCTGAGCAACAGGAGATCAGAGGGCTGGTTATATGTTCCAACAAGCATCACCTTGTGTGTGAGTGGCGACATCAATGACCAAGTCTACCTTTAAAGACAACTCACTGTCATCATCTTCATCATCATTATCTTCATCACCATCACCATCATCATCATCGGACCTGGAAGACAGTGACACCGAGTTCAGACCCTGAGCTGAGGTTTATTCTGCTTCTCTCAGTTTTACTGAAATAAAAGAAATCAAAGCAGATAAATCCAGAACCAGGACCAGCAGGTGGACCAGAGCCCAGTCCGGCGTCACTTTTATCCAGTTCCATAAAAGAGGCAGATTTTCAGAGGACCCTTTGTCCTCCGGGACCAAACTAAGACATAAAGTTCCACCATTTTAAGCTGAACGCGTCCATCATGATGGAACAGATGTCTGCTGAAACACAACAATCTGATGCTTGTAAAGCTTCTTTTTCAGAGGGTAACACTGTCAGCGCTCTGAGAGGAACAGCTTATGCTTTCAGGCAGAAAACAAAGTGATTTATTTCTCCCCAGTTAGATTAAAACTTAGACAAACTGTCTTTAGATGCAGCTGCTGAGAGCTAGAGAGCTAAAATCATCAAATATTTAACAGATTAAGAAGGAAGATTAACGGATTTGGACCAGGTCAGTTGGACCAGTTTTTCTCTATCATTAATAAATCAACTTTCTGCAGGCAGAGCTGTTTCCATCCAGCATAAAAACAATAGCTTTTAAAGTTTGGAGGAACTTTACTTTCTGCTGTTGATCACTTCAGTGTTTTCATCACGTCAGACGGAAAATTACTGGTTAAATATGAAACTTTGTTTATGAAACCAGAGGAACTGATGTGTTCTGCTGTGGTTAGGAACAAAGAAAGTCTGCTGCTTCTAAAGGCTCCATCCACCTGTAAGAGCAGCTGAAACCATCTGAGTCCAACAGAGGACCAGCTGGAACCATCTGAGGACCAGCTGGAACTAACTGAGACCATCTAAGACCTGCTAGGACCAGCTAAGATCAGAGCCCAGCTGATCTCTTCTCGTCTCGTCTCTTAAAAGCTCAGGAATCACAACAAGCTGGTCCAGATTTTAAAACGAGGTGGAACAACAAAAACAGCTGAACCAGGACTCTGACAGACTGGACAGGATGTCTCTTGGACTCGTCTTGAGGGGGAGACCCCGGGTCAGACCCAGAACCCTCTGCAGGGTTTATAAATCCTCTCTGGTCCTCCATGACCTGACCAACAATAACAGGAAGTAGGTGGATGATTCTTAGATTGATTTAAAACATTTAAAACAGATAAATTACAAAATGTTTTCTAATTTTATCATTTATCAGAAGAAGACATTCCATCAGTCCTCCGTCCCCTCCTGTCCTCTGGACTCATGTCTCCTGCAGATCCTCTGAGTTACTGCTGACCTTTAACAAATCATCCGTCCTCAGATGAATAACCTGATAAACGCTGGGTCCATGTGTCACACCATGTGTAACACCTCGACCCGAGGACAGTGAGACCGGTGAGACACAAACATTCAAAAAGACACGTAAGAAAAACTGGAAGTTCTCAAGTCAAAATTACAAAAAGCTCAAAGCTGCAGACAGAAACACGAAATTACCCAAAAATCATCAGAAATAAACCAACATTATTAATAAAGTCCTGATTCTCTACAGAAACATGTCCAAAGATACCATCAGCAGGAGGGTCACCTGTACTGGTTCTGGTACTGAACACAGCTCAGACTCAGCATGAAGAACACAGCAGGTTATCACCTCCATCATGACAGAAAAGGAATAAAAGAAGCTTTTTAAAAAGCTCTGGAGTCTGAGTCCAAACTGCTGGATGGGACTGAAAACATCCAGGAAGCAGCTGATGCAGCAGCTGATCTGTCAGAAACAAGACCTGCTGATAAATCCACCCACGAGATGAAGAACGAGCTTCCAGACTGTAGGCTCGTTTATCACAAAGATTCATAAATAAAAACTAAAGGAAATCATCGGCTCCCCGTCCACCCCGGGGGGGGGGGGGCGACCTGCCCCCTGAGCCCAGCTACAGGACTCAGATGCTCTCAAACACATCATGTTTGAATATTTTTCACATCAAATTGCAAGAAAAAAAACAAAAAATTGGACTTGAAATCCCTCTGAATGATGTGTTTGAACAGAATTGCTGAGTTTGCAAACATAGACATAAAACTGTAAATCTGGAAGCCCGATTCTGACAAGATCAGTTTTACCCAAGGACCACATGCTGTTAGGAATAACTGCAGAGATTATCTGTGTTGATAATACTGTGTGAATCAGTCATGTCAGTAATTTGTAAAATAAAAATACTCACAAACTACCTACTGCTGAACTCTGAGGTCCTGTGATTCTACTGCAGCGTCTGATTTAAACAGGAATGAGCTGAATCTGATGAGTGATCAGGCAGTTTCTGTTTCCTGGGTGCATCTTTATTTGTTTTCGGTGAAGAATGGAGGCTGGATTGGAGAGCACTGAAAACCTTTAAGGTCCTGGGTTGTTGTAGTCAAGACCACCTAACCTGAGACCAAGTCAAGACCAAGACCAGAAATAAAAAAAACTAGTGTCCTAAAAGATGGAGTATTCTGCACACATGTAGCTAACCTAATATAAAGAGTTAATATTGACACAATCTTTGTGTGGACAGAGGAAAGAGTTTTGTTACAGAGGCAGATTGTTAACGTTAGTGACAGTAAAAGTTTAACGTCTCTGAAAGTGAAACACTGCAGATTTCAGAAGTTGCTGTACGATTTCACCTGGTTGTTTTACAACAATACTGTTTATGTGGCCAAATTGTTTACAGACATCTATCCCTCCCAGAGCACCATGGTTCACTTTCCTGGAGAGCTGCGTACAAATGAAGGGAGTGGGGATGAGTGACAGCCAGTAACAAAAATACAGAAATAGCAATAAGTCAAGTTTGAATCAACAGCTACATTTTAAATACAATATAAGAAAAAATGTTAATAAATAAATTGGACAATAATCTGGATATTTAGTGATATTTCCACAGTTGTGTTCTTGACTGGTCTTGAAAAAAATTCTAAGTCCTCAATGTCCGAGACTGAGACAAGACCACGACCATCAAAAATTGCTTTTTACACCAATCTTAAGGCCGAGACTGGTCTTAAGTACTACAACACTACCGGGTCAATAAAACTCAACCGACCCGTAACTGTAGCACCAAAAACACAAGGCTGAAGGAGCAACGTCAAAAGCAGATGGCGGCTGCCATCCTGCTCTGTGGTAAGAATCACTTGTTTCTGTTTGTAGCTTCTGTTTGTAACACAGAGCTGAGCGTTAGACGAAGCGCAGATGCGTAGTGGCTAAAGCTAGGTTTATAGTTGATGCGCTGGGTGCAAGGGGGCGTGTGCCAATAGTGACGGAATCACACTGTCCCCGCCCCTGCGTGTTACCCCTGCATGGTGTCCTGGCGGCACAGAGATTGTCCCAGCTGCGGACCACGAAATGGGGTGGGGTCGGATGTCTGACTCCACCCCCAACTCTAAAATTAACCAATACCAATTTTTCAAGCCTCATCCAGACAAGCCATGACCACTCCCATTGTACGTCCGACCCCGTGTACTGTATGACCCCAGCCCAGTCCACGGTCCGCAGCTGGGGGTATTTGGGGTGTCACAAGATCCTGCACCTCTGAATTTTTGTAACTCCGCAAAAGCTGTGTGTGCCGCACACCACTCAATCAGCTGGTTTATTGGTCAAGCTTTGCTCTCCTACTTACAACATTTCATAAATTATAAAGATTACTGCCACCTGTCCTTTTGGAGAAAACTACAACAACAAACCTTCAAGTATAAACAGCTACCAAAGCGGGTCTATAACCCATATGTCTGTAACTTTCAGCAAAATCTCAGGCTGTGGTTATCCTGAATAAATGCACCACATAAAAAACAGACATCGGGGAGTAATTTATTTATTACATGTGGTCCCCAGGTGATGCTCATCCCGTCTAACAGGGCTTAAAACTGAGACGAGTTCCAGACAGATGTGACGACTGCAGCTGTTTTAGATAGAGCAGAACAACGTCTGCAGGTCATTTATAAACAAAAGGTCAGATTTTAGTTTCATTAAATCCTCAAATTAACTCTGTTCAAAATAATAATGGATAATTATAATCTGTGCAAAAAAAGAAAAGGTTGTAAAACAGCTGAATCACTGGTTTTCTTTGTTCCCCCTGCCTGTTACACTTTGTACAATCAACAAACTTCTCATCAATTAAAGTTTTCTTTGTTTTTTTACACTCGACTTCTTCATCAAGACTAAAAGGACTAAAAGTAAAGAGATCCTGCTTGTAGCGGTCCAGCCTCAGGTTCAGCACTTGGACGGTTCCAGACCTGACAGGATGGTTTTTAACAGGAATAAGGCAGAAAAAGTGTCATTATACGCCGACGACTCACCGCTCTCCTTCAGCTCTTCTTCCGGTTTGACCAGCTGAGTGTCCACAAATTAAAACAGAATGTCCTCTTATTTTAGTTTAATTTCAAATAAACTCCTTGGTCTGTTCATCGTGGCCTTTCTACCTATATTTTATTTTCAAGTATATTTTCGTCTTTCTGATCTTTTATTATTAAAATTATTCTACTTTCAAAGCTAAAGTAGTTCATGTCTACGAGTTTTTTCAGCACAAATCTTTTTTTTTGTTTAAAGTTGACAAATCTGCTTTTCTGAGATAATCTTAGATTTGATGTCTCCATCCACCATGTTTGAACATGGACACGTCCCATGAAGTGGACACAAACACCTTGAATCAAAGTCTAACTCTAAGCTTTTCATCGTCAGTTGAACTCTTCCTGCGCCAGCGCTGTTGGGGAACGCCAGCCGGGTCGCAGATGGGTCACAGCCGTGTCCCCCGGCGTTGAGACGTCTGCGTGTCAGACCCACTCCTGCACCGGGTATTTGTAGTAGTGCTGCGCCATCATGGCGCTCTGCTGAGACCCTTTGTTTTTAAACTGAAAGATGGTGTAGACCAGCACCAGGATGCACAGGGACAGGACACAGGGGATCACCACCGCGATGGCGTTGACCGTCGTGGGGACGTTGTTGAAGGTCACCATGATGTCCACGTCGTCCGGGGGCAGCTGGCGTTCTCCACGGGTATCCCCCGAGCGCTCCAGGTCGGACTGGAAGCAGCCCATCCAGTCCCGTAAAACAGACTTTGGATATCCAGGCTCCACCGTCAGCTTCTGGTTGTCAAACTTCCAGTAGTCCCTCCCCTTGTAGAAGTAGGTATAAACTGAGGGGGAGAGAGAAGAGAATTAGTTTTTATTTCTTCTAGTTTAGCTGGATTGTCTGTCTCCTAACACTCCTCTCTGTCCAGCTGTATAATTTAGTATCTTCCTTTTGTGTTCAGATCATTTAAACCAGGGCTGTAACTAAATCAGATCAGTCAGCAGCAGCATCTGATCCATGATATGATGTAAATGTAACATTTTCTACATATAGGTCAAATTAATCACTGCAATAAAATAACTTTGTCTGTTTATGTCACTTTTACAGTGGATTACATATAGAAGAGAAACTTCACCAAAGTGAAAATTAAATCTGTGGATCTGTGTTTGATTACTCTGGCTGGCTTTCTCAAGGACCAGGATGTGACAGAAAAATGAGAAGTGTCAATGAAAAGTAGTCAAACTGAATTTTTAATAAACCAAAATACAGTTTCAAAGCAAATTAATTCAAATTCAAAACTTTAAATTCAGTTTCAGTTTAGTAAAATACTTTTTCAAACCAATGTATTTAATTTCAAATTATGCACATTCAGATTCATTCTGAGCCATTTAAATTCAGTTCCTGCTGGAACAAGATTTATTCCATATAAAACTCAGGTACTCACATCCCTCACTGCTGATGAAGGCTCCCTGCGGGGACTCGGGGATTCCCTTCCACACCCCGATGGCTTTGGGGTAGCCCTGGTCCGCGGCTCGTTTCTCCTCATTGTAGCGCCAGTATTTGTTCCCCTTGAAGAAGTAAGTTTTGCCCACGCTGTCCCAACGCAGCGCCGCGTCCACGCCGTCTGCAGGCAGGAAGCTGCCCAGCTGCACCAGACTCTGAGGGTACCCCGGCTCCAACGTGACCTCCTTAAACACCCAGAACTGATCACCTGAAACAGGTCAGAGGTCAGGTTAAAACACAGACCTTCAAAATAAACTAAGTGGACCAGTCTGCTCCAGAACACTGTGAGTTCTGCAGGAACTGGACCTGTCTCCTTCAGAACCAGAACCAGAACTGGACCAAACACAAACCTTTGAAGAAGACCAGTCTCCCATCAGACCTCTGGTAGGCGGCGTCGATGCGAGGAGGCAGACCCTTCCAGAACTGATCGATCTGCATCGGGTAACCCTCCTGGACTTTGTGGTTCCTCAGACGCCAGAACCAGCGGTCCTGGAACAGAACGGGTCGGACCGTCAGACTGCCTGCAGAACCAAAGCAAACCTGCAGCCTGGACCTGAGCTCCCTCAGAACCGTGAAGCTGATCAGAACCTCAGGTACCAGCTGTGGACACAGAGGGACTTCCTGTTTGTCTCACCTTGAAGACGAACATCTCGCCCCTGAAGAATGCCACCGTGTTGAAGTCTCCGTCGCAGATGTTGGGTCTGCCGTTTCCAGGCGCCGCCGGTCTGTCGCCGGGCGGACGGGCCGGGCGGTGCCGGTCGTGTTTGCGCTCAGAAGTGGAGTGGGTCCGTCGAGGTGGCAGAGTGGGTAACGGGCGGGTGGGCTCCATCATGACTGTGGGGATACCTGAGGGGGTGGGGTCAGAACATCAGCAGGAGGTCAAACAAACTAAACCCAAGTTTTCTCCAAGAGACATCAAATCTTCTGTTTCTGAACCCAGATTAAGTTAATCTAAACCCAGATTAAATACAACTGAACCTGATTAAGGCCAGATTAAATTAATCTAAACCCAGAATAAATACAACTAAACCTGATTAAACCCAGATTAAATATATCAGAGCCAGATTAAACCCATATTAAATACAACTGAACCAGATTAAATTCATCTTAACCTTTGAGAAATATTCTGAGAAATATTCAGAAAAATATAAATATTCTGAGAAATATTCTGTTAAATATCTGATAATAATCAAACTGCAGAACATTCTGAGCTTCAGGATGAATCATTTCTATCCAGGTTGTAGTTTTTTTACTCAGCTTGTGTTTCTGCAGCAGAAAAGAGTTCAAAATGTGACGTTTTCAGGTTTCAGAGTTCAGATTAGTTCTAGTTTATGTTTCTAATAAAACCTTTTTGTTATGAGACTGCAGGTTTACTTCCTGTTCAGAGATGAAGACATCAGAGAGCGCTGTGTTACCGTAGATCTTCTGGATGCCCTGCAGGTCGTCCAGCGGCAGCTTGAAGTGCTGTGTGTCCATGTACTGATAGAAGGGAGCCATGATGGCGCTGGGATCGTTGGAGTGCTCCAAACCCAGAGCGTGACCCAGCTCATGGACCGCCACCAGGAACAGGTCGTTCCCTGCAGAGAGGCAGGAAAGGTGCTGAGAACCAGATTAAACCCAGATTATATCCAGATTAAACATGTCAAAACCAGATTAAACCCAGATTAAACATGTCAGGACCAGATTAAACATGTCAAAACCCGATTAAAACCAGATTAAACATGTCAAAACCAGATTAAAACCAGATTAAACATGTCAAAACCTGATTAAACCCAGATTAAACATGTCAAAACCAGATCAAACCCAGATTAAACATGTCAAAACCAGATTAAACATGTCAGGACCAGATTAAACATGTCAAAACCAGATTAAACCCAGATTAAACATGTCAGGACCAGAT
>JAUBOC010000138.1:658067-672491 GCA_032275365.1 Anablepsoides cearensis | reverse complement strand
TGCTACTTGTAGCTTTCAGCTAGCCTTTTTCTACTTCCAGCTTTCAGCTAGCCTTATGCTACTTGTAGCTTTCAGCTAGCCTTTTTCTACTTCCAGCTTTCAGCTAGCCTTATGCTACTTGTAGCTTTCAGCTAGCCTTATGCTACTTCCAGCTTTCAGCTAGCCTTATTCTACTTTGAGCTTTCAGCTAGCCTTATGCTACTTTGCAGCTTTCAGCTAGCCTTATGCTACTTTGAGCTTTCAGCTAGCCCTTAGCTACTAAGCTAAGCAAACCAAGCAGATTAACAGTCTCTCCTTGCAGGGAGTTTAGCGTGGACAACAGGTTTGAAGAAGTCAATTTGAGATATAAAATGTGATTTTGTAAAGTCTGGTCTTTTCCTGTGACCCAGAACATGAGAACCTGAGAACCTGGACCCTCAGAACCGAGCCCTGTGGGTGTGTGTTTGCCACGCTCCCGGGGGACGCCTGCCTTCCCGAAACCTTGTTGTTAAATCCAGTAATGGGGTGAGCATTAAAGCTGCGCTGGCCGGAGTAAAGTCGTGTTAAACAAGCGTCACTGATGGAGGGCATCTGGTCCTGATTACGTCTGAGTGGGGGGAACACAATGGGCCCCTTCAGCCGGGCTCTTGATCCGCTCGCTGCGATCCGGCCTGACGCGTTGCCACAATTCACCGCCGCAAACAGAAACACAGAAACCTGAGAGCCCTAAACACGCCATGTTTCTGCTTAAACCGCTGATTTCTGGACCTGACGAGGCGGACCGCAGAGTTCACTGCAGTGTAATCTGATTACAGGCTGCATGGGAGGAAGGGGCGGGGCCTCGCGCTCTTTGATGTGCGGTCCAACGCAAGACCTCACTGGGTTAAAGAATCACGATTTACTTGATGTGGAGAGCTCAGAACAGTTTGTTATGTTGGATTAGGGTTGGACTCTGATTGCTGCTGATGACTTCCCGCCCTGGCGTTGTGTTGCCCTAACACACACCTGTAGCTGCAGGTAGAGGTGGTGATGAGGATCAGTTCTGACTCAGAGGAATCTGCTGTGACTTTTAAACCTGATCATTTTTTATTTTGTTCTGAAACCTTAAACTTTAAAGTACCTGTGACATGCATATTTTTCAAATACAAAAAGTCAAAAAAAGCACCTTTATATTTAAAAAGTTGGAACAATACGCACAATTATACCCCTTTTTTCACATAACTGCCATATTTGTTTTGAACTTGGCTCAGCCAAAGTGAAACAGGAAGTGACATCAAAGGGGAACTCATTAAGAAAGAAACTCTCTGGTTTTTGAAACTCTGACTCTTCATCTCTGATAGAGACTCAATATAATTTAAAGAAACATCAAATTGTTTTCCACAGTCTATGTTATTAGCTGTTGTAGTAACACTTTGTTTACATGCAGACATTCCTCTTTGACATCACTTCCTGTTTCTTTACATGCAAATATCTCAACAACTGTTTATTTTAGCAACATGAAATTTCTTTTGCAATATCTTATCAATGTCATCTTTCTAAAAATGCACTTATATGTATTACAAAAATTTCATGTCACAGGCACTTTAAACCTTAAAGTACATGTGACATGATTTTTTTGTATGCATTTTTAGAAAGATATTGATGATAAAATATTGCAAAATAAATTTCACGTCGCTGAGATGAACAGTTGTTGAGATATTTGCATGTGGTGAAACAGGAAGTGATGTCAAAGGGGAAAGTCTGCATGTAAACAACAACAAAGCGATTCTACGATAATTACAGAAGAATCTTGATGTTTCTTTACAATATTTTCAGTCACTATCAAAGAGAGTTGAAGATGAGTTAAAGCTTAAATAACATTGTTTTAATCAACAAAAACCAGACAGTTTATTTTACTAAAAATTTCCCCTTTGATGTCACTTCCTGTTTCGCTTTGGCTGAGCCAAATTCAAAAGAAAATGGGCCAGTTATGGGACAAAATGGGTAAAATTGTGTGTACTATACCAATTTTCTTAATTCTAAAGATATTTTCTTTAACTTTTTGTATTTGAACGATAGGCATGTCACAGGCTTTGGTTTTCCCATGACGGCTGAGTGGGAACAAAACTAAAAATAAAGAGAACATTAATAATAAATCTAACAAAAGCTCAGCCTCTCAGCCATTGTGTTGCTTTTCATTCCATCACAGAAAAAAAATGAAAAAACTCCTCCAAGAAATCTACCATGAAGTCAATTTCCCAATTATGCTTCATTTCCTGTGGAGCCAACACATTTTTATGGCGTCATAAATCATGAGAAATATTATTGTCCATAAATCAAAGGTGCAGATTTAAATCATCTGTTTGGATAATCCACAGCCTGTGTCTGTGTGTGAGCAGCCTAACGTGTGCAAATGTGTGATAATTAAAGCCAGCTGCTGCAGAGTCCGCTCGCTGCAGCGTGACCAAACCTGCCGTAAACCAACTCTAAAAGGTTTGTTTTTACACAAAACAACAAACCAAAGTTTCTTTTTTAAAACATTTATTGGTCTAATTTAATGGAGTTTTAACATTTCTGTTTAATTTTGTGTCTAAAAGCACAGATTTAGATAAATGTCTCTGTTTTGAATTAAAGTTACAGATTCTTGTTGCAGAAACTTTGCAGCCTGTTTTTACACTGCAAAAACTGACTGTCCATCTAACCAGCTTTTAAAAGCTTCTATCCAACCAAGACTGGAGACTGATTTACTAAACAAGAACTTATTGAGTCAGAATAATATTCTTGTTTTCATAATGTGTCAGATTATTTGTCTTGTTAGCCTGAAAATTTGACTCAAATTATGTCAAAGATTTCTTCCAATTGAGTAAAGAAAACTTTACTTGGTAAGACAAAATTGAGTCAACTCCAGTATTTCAAGAATCTTACCAAATAAAACTTTCTTACTCCATTTAAATATGCATAAATAAATCTGTGCAGTTCTGCAGTTATTATAATTACTTCTTTCTACTCAGGTGTAAAAATAATGCTGAGTCATTGTTCAACCCGTTTTTTATTGCATTATCTAAACTCTAACTCCTGCAGAATTTAATGTTTAGCTGCTCATATCACAAGGTTCAGCTGATTCAGAGTTAATTTAAAAGATTATTCAAAGAAATAAAAGCAGCTTTTAGCTAACCTTCTGCTACATGAAACTTTCAGCTAACCTAGTGCTACTTGCAGATTTCAGATAGCCGTATGGTACTTCTAGCTTTCAGCTAGTGTTTTGCTACTTGCAGCTTATAGTTCTTGTAGCTTTCAGTTAGCTTTATGCCAATTGTAGCTTTAAATAAAAAGATCTTACTCCATTGGCAGACATTTTTGACTTAATTTAAGTCAAATTTTCAGGCTAACAAGACAAATAATCTGACACACTCTGAAAACAAGATTATTATTCAGACACAACCAGTTCTTGTTTAGTAAATCAGTCTCAAAATAAGACTTTTGGACTGATAGAAGCTTTTAAAACCTGGTTAGATGGACAGTTTTTGCAGTGTAAAACCTTTGAGTTTCTTTGATGGAACAAAAACCAGGACCAGGTCCAGATTAAAGGTCCAGGCCTCTCTCACCACTACAGATCCTCCTGGAGGATTCTGAGGACCCTGGACCAGAATATAATCTGTCCAGGGAGCGGGTCTCATCCTATAAGAACCTCATCACCTGCAGAGAACCTGGATCCAGAATCTGGTTCTGATCCAAACCTCATAGGTGTACCAGGACCACCCTTAGCAAAAAGTAGTATATGCAAGTATCCTTTAAGTATACTAATTTTAAACTAAACACAATAACAAAGTATACTTCCAGTTTACTTTTTATGTACTTATCTGAGATATACTTAACCAAGTTTATCTTAAACACTACTTGGCTTGTACTAAAAGTATACTAAAAGATTAAGTAAACTTAGTTTATACTAATGTTTAGTTTTGGCCAAGATAAACTTTTGTAGTACACTTTTCACACAGACTGGTTTATTTGTAGTATATTTCAAGATTAAACTAAAAGTATACATAGAAGATTACTTTCAGTATACTTATGAGTGTACTTTCATAAACTTATTGTGGGACAAATTTAGTTCCGGAATTACACTTGTTAGTAAACTGCTAGTATACTTATATCATTGTACATGGTAAATAAAAGTACACTTAGGGACATACACCTGTATATATTTAGTATACTTAATGAAGTAAAGTATTATACTTATTTTTGGTTAGTTATAAACATAACAGTATAAACTAAAAATGTCCCAATTTAGTACGAACGAGTATTAAGTCAATATACTTTCTAGTACACTACAAGTACATGGTGCCTAGTATACTTGATGTACTTAAACTCATACTCAAGTATACTACTTTTTGCTAAAGGCAGACGAGACCCGGATCCATCAGACGGATCCGTTCAGTATTTCTCTAAAATAATTTACTGATGATTTGGTTTGAGAAATAAAATGTTTCTGTTAGTTTGGTGGGAAAACAGCAGCGTTAAGTTTGTCTTATCATTTGTTGGACAGAAGTTAAATTTAGGCGGAGTGGGCGGGGGGGGTCTGGACGGGGGTCTGGATCGTCCCACAGCTGACTGTGAACAAACACCATAAATCAGCGTCTGAACAAACTGATTTTTCATCAACAGATCGTGGTCTGAAAGAAGCAAACGGGGAAACATTAAAGATGTTTTATTACGTGTTCATGTGGAGCCAAAGGGTTTCTCAGCCGAACCTAAAACAAACAAGCCGCTCTGAGGACTCAGCTGGACCTCCTCTCAGACCCAGACCCAGAACTGATAATCTGGACTTTGTAACGTCTGATTCAGGATTCATCCTTTGATTCCAGTCCTGCTCAGCCTCTGCTGTCAGCAGGTGACAGGTCTCTGTGTGTTTCTGCTGTTTCTCAGCTGGGATTAAAGGAAACGCTGACGTCACTGCTCCGTCCAGTCCTGGTCCTGGTCCTGGTCCTGGTCCTGGAGGACCGGGCCGGAGGTTTGGCCTTCAGTCAGTTCAACATTTTTTATTAAAGACTACAGTCTGAGCAGCGTTCCCACATTCAGAGCGGGTCAGGTTAGCACTTCATCACTGGTTGGTATTTATACATCACAGATTCCTCACATGCTTTAAAAATACAAACTAAAACAAAGATAAGAGCTTTCTGAGTATTTTTACACCAGACTCCTGTCTGAGACGTCCATCAGTTTAGCTTCTGTTTAGTCTTTAGCTGCCTCAGTCTGACAGAACCAGTCCAGCAGAACCTCTAAAGTCCAGCAGTACGGGGCGCCAAGTGTAAAATAAAATGTTACAAAATGTAACTAACATTCATTTATCTCAGTGTTCTTACATTTAGCTCATTTTTACCAAATGTAAAAAGATATTTAAATGTTAAATCCTAAAACTAAATGTAAAAGTTAAACTTTAAATGTTTAGGTATTTTGAAATGGAATGCAGCCTTTGCTGCAGCTCAGCTCATGTTGTGATGTCATCATCCTGAGACAATAGCAACCGCTAGCTCCAACGCAGCTAAAGCTACAAGACATCTAACCTACAGTTCTGGCTGCTGGACCCCAGGGACCACCCAGACTGTTTTTATCAACAAATTTTGATTTAGATTTTAAATATTATCTTCAGCAGCGTTAGCAGCAGCTAGCGGTGGCTAGCAGTGGCCATTGTTGAAGTTTGTCGCAGGATTGATGACATCATCCTGGTTATCTGATGCTAAAGTCTGCTAATGCTGCTAAAGTTAATATTTAAAATCTATATTCAAAATAACTGCAGGTTTGATGTCTTGTAGCTTTAGCTGCGTTGGAGCTAGCGGATGCTATTGTCTCAGGATGATGACATCATAACATGAGTCGCACACCAACAGCAAAGCCTGTGTTCCATTCCAAAACACCTAATTAATACAACAATTTTTCTTCTTTCTGCTACCTTTATTTTATTTCTGATTTGTATTATTTGTTGTATGTATAGTATTTGTTGTTTTTAAAGGGAAATGAATAAATTTACTAAACTAAATATAGTTTGAACATTTAGTCTAAATGAGCTAAATGTAAGAACGATGAGCTAAATAATGAATATTAGTGACATTTTGTAACATGTTATTTTACACTTGGCGCCCGTACAGCAGAACCTCTCAGTCTTCTGACGAGAAACAAAAGTTCTGGACGAGTTCCTCCAGGTGGTCTTGCTACCTGCACCCGCAGGACTCCACCACCATCTCCTCGTACTGCTTGTAGACCACGTTGTTGGCCGAGTCGATGTAGAGGATGCTGATGGGGCTGAGGCGGGTGGGGACGCAGCAGGTGGGTGGGGTGGAGTCCGGGTCCATGGAGTTGATGAGGGTCTGGATGATGGCGTGGTTGGTGGGCTCCAGGTGGGAGCGGATGGGGAAGTCGCAGGCGCCGTCGCAGTGGTAGGCGTCGTACTCCAGCGGCGCAATGATCCAGTCGTCCCAGCCCATCTCCTTAAAGTTGACGTGGAGCCGCCGCCGGTGGCAGCGGGGCCTCGCCTTGGCCACCTGCGGGTGGGGCAGGGTCTGGGTGGGCAGGCGCGGGGGCTTCTTGGAGGCCCTGGCGGTGGGGGCTCGTCTGGTCCGGCGCTGGGTGAACAGGTACTCGTAGACGGTCTTGTTGTCGTGACCGGAGCGGGCTTTGATCTCGTTGTAGAACAGGTCGCCCTTCTTGCTCCTGCCGAAGGCCAGGAGGAAGGCTTTCTCCTTGGTGGTCCTGCCGAACCGGGCAAAGCCCAGAGTTCTCAGGTCCAGGGGCCGGCCTCCGCGGTGCTCCAGGGCCTCCAGCTCCAAGCAGAGCTGCTTTGGGTCCTGCTGGGCTCTCAGACCCTTGAAGACCTTCTGGATGTCAAACACCTCCCATTTGTTGGCGGACCCGCTCAGGAGGTCCTCCGTGGTCCTGGTTTGGAGCAGGCCCGGTTTCTGTTTACCTGACGCACAGGTGAAGAGCTTCAGACACGGAGAGGCGCCTCCTCCTCCTTCAGAGGCTGAGGAGGCCGAGCGAGGGTCCGACACACGCTTCCTCAGGATCCGCAGCTCGGCCCCCAGGAGCCCTTCTCGCTCCAGAGAGCTGATGTTGAAGTGGTAGCGCTGTCGTCGCAGCAGGGGTCCGCGCTCGTCTGCAAACACACCAACAGATAAGAACAACACTCGGCTGCTGCTGCACGCTCAACACTTTGTTCTGTTTGGGTTTGACTTAATGAAACCCATCTGTGAGCAGAACCTCTGCCAGCTGCTGGACCCGCCTCAGACTCTGAGCTTTTATCAGCCCAGACTCTGGTTTCCATCAGCTTGAGATAATTAAAGCGATTAATACACAGTAAAGTGTTAAAATATCAGTGTTAAACTTTTCAGAGTGAATTTAACTCCTCCTAGTGTTGTTTTAACACTTACTGAGTAAACTGTGTTGGTGTTAATTCACAGTGTTGATTTTCTCAGTGTTGTCTCAACACTGGACAGTGTTAAATATGCTCCACCCACTGTTAAGTCTTATGACACCATGCAGTGTTGAAAGAAGTGTTGTGAAAAGCCCCGCCCTTTTCCACCTCCTGTCAGACAGACCAGTATTTTCACAGCAAGGAATGCTGGGTAATCTTGTAGAAATGATGTGTTTGTTTGTTTATGACCATTAAAGAAGTTCATGAGAGTAAAAATGAGTTTTCTTGTTCAGGTTTATCAGTTGATCAACTTTAAGTTTGAGTTATTGATCATAAATCAACATGAGTGAGAGCTACTTCCTGCTGTGTGAAGGTGACTCCATTAAACTTATCCAGTAATTACTGTGTAATGTTAATGCAGCACTACAATTCAATTCAAAAATCCTTTATTTAAAAATACTTTATTTATCCCAGAGGGAAATTAGGTACAAAGAGTTGGTCTTAACACTGAAGTGTTAAACTTTCAAATTAGCTGTGTAACGACACCAGCTAAAGAGTAAATAATCAACCCAGAGTATATGAACCTCCAGTGTTAACATCAATCACTCAATGCAGTGTTGAAAAGCTGAGAATCAGAGTTGATCTGTCACCACAGTGTAGAATATTATTAACTCTGCTTAGAGTCATAATTACTCTCATCAGAGTTATTTAAGTTTTTTTAACACTGTACAGTGTTAGTCAGTGTTAATTTTTAACTGTTTAAACCCTAGAGTTAAAATTAACACTATGGAAAGAGTTAAATTGACACCAGTTCAGATAAGGACCAAATAGACTCGGACACAGTGTTGAATTAAACTCTTTATGTGTTGATTCAACACTGCAGAATTTACTGTGTGCTGACAGAAACATATTTTAATCATCAACAAGTCTGACGAGTTCTTCCTGTCAGAATAAAAACCTGCTGACTCAGCATCAAGAGTTCAGAGCAGGTTTTTATTTGAGTCTCTGATCAGCTTCAGACAGAAAATATCTGAGAGCACAACTGGAACATGCTGAGGCTCCTGGAACTGTTAGGGGTCTAACAGGAGTCTTTCAGGGACCCTCAGGAGGTCCAACAAACCGTACGGTTTATAAACAGTGGAGTATAAAAACAACTTTAAAGACTAAAAAATAATAGAGGGGAATAAAAGTTTCACTGGAAGGAAACCCGGAGGAAGGAAAGATGTTTCGGGTCATCAGCCTCTCCTCTAAATATTTCTGACCAGAACCGGTCTGAGGACTCACAGAACAAATAAAGTCCAAACTCCAAGTAGGTTAAGTGCTGGAAACGTAAACCTCAGCAGCAGCAGGAATACTCAGCCCTGCTCGTTCAAACATTGTTTTAAACAGTTTTACACCATAAAACCAACATTAGAGGGGGCGGGGGCTGGGAGGGGTGTTTATTTACCCTCCTGAAGGCGGGGATCACTGAGACCTGACCAGATGTTAGAAACACAGCAGCTCTCAGACGTGTTCTGTTAGGAGCTGAGAAAGATCACTTCTCTGCTTCTGTTAACAAAATAAAAGACTTCCATTCCTCTGAAATATAATAAGTCCGAATAAAACATTAAATAAAAATCATTTAGTTTAAATTTAAACATCGTGAGCGCCCTCTGCTGGCTGTTTGCAGCAACTCGTGAACAAATACACAAAATAATTCATTTTTAAATTATTTAAACTGAAAAAACTAATTAAATAAATAATTTTATTTAACTGCGACAAATGAATAGAGATTTAAAATTCAGCTCAGTTTGATCCTGACTCTGATCAGTTCCTTGATAAAATTAAAGTACCTGTGACATGGTTATCCTTCAAAGACAAAAAGTCAAAGAAAGCATCTTTATACTTAAAATTGGCATAATATACCTGATTTTACCCATTTTTTCTCATAACTGGCCTATTTTCTTTTAAATTTGGCTCAAAGTAAAAGTGACATCAAAAAGGAACTAATAACATAAACTCTATGGTCGTTGTTAATTAAAACCAAATTATTTAAACTTTAACTTTTTTTTTTTGCCAATATCTCAACAACCGTTCATCTCAGCGACGTGAAATTTGTTTTGCAAAATGTTATTAAATGTAAGTTTCCAAAAATGCTTTCCTGTTATTACAAAAATTTGACGTCACAGGCACTTTAAACATCTCTGTTGCTTCCATTTCGTACCCAATGGTTGTCATTTTGTATCGACTGGGTACAAAAGGTCCCACAGCAGGAACCAGACAGGCAGGAGGTTAGGATGCATGTAACCCTCACTGACTTCCTGTAAAGTTACTGCTAGCTGCTGCCGCTAACAGAGGGAGAGCAGCTCTGAGTCTATCCAAAGAATCTGTCTGACCCAGGATCCAGAGGTACCAGATCCACATGACCCTGGATCAGTTTTTACACCAGCCCAGGTCCAGATGTTAGGTTGAAAAGGAGTCCAGGTTCCTCCAGGATCCACCAGAGGTGAAACTCTGATGAATAAAACTCATTCCTCTTTGACCTTTGACCTCTCTCCAGATTATTTGCGTCCAGAATGTGTTAATTTTATTTACCGACCCTCTGGTTCCTTCAGCCTGCAGCCCCTCCTCCTCCTCCTCCTCCTCCTCCTCCTCCCTCCAGATCAGGGGTTCTCAATCCATTTGGGTCTGAGGTCCCCTTACAACGGAGAAAAGATTTCATGGACCCCCTTATAAACCCCTGCTGTTTAAAAGATAATTTATTGTCATTTCAACCCCTAAACACCATGAGAATATATATTTTTATTATGCTTATTATGTTTATTTATTCTCCGTGCGCATTTTTAAAAATAAAAAACAAATGGACAATTTAGTGACATTTTTGAGGACCCCGAAGATATCTCTCGCGCACCCCTGGGGGTCCCGGGACCCCAGTTTGAGAACCTCTGCTCCAGAACACTCAGAACCTGTGGTTCTGCAGATCAGAACTTTATTGTTTGATCTGAGCCTCAGTTTGAATCAAATCTTTGATTCCAGATGTGGAGGTAAAACTGTTCGTTTTGCGTAAAAAGAACAAAATGTTTAAGAAGACAGAAAGTTTTAGAACCTAAAATAATAAAGTTAGTTATTTTTTATCGCATTAATCTTAATAATAAAGTCATGAGTTTACAGGACAAACATCAGAGCACAGCCTCACCCTGTCCTCTGTCCACGAAGCTGGTGATGGTGTTGGCCAGACCCGCGTCGTGCAGCGCGCTGCTGTTCAGCTCCCCGCTGCTCAGGGACCAGTACAGGGACAGCATGTAGTCATGAGGGACCACCAGCGGCTGCTTCTGGTCCAGCTGCAGCCTCAGGCTCAGGTTCGGGTTCAGGGTCAGGTTCGGGGTCTTGTTGCCGCCCAGTCCCCGCTGCGCCGCGGGCAGTCCCCCGCGCGCCGCCGCGGCCGCCGCGCTCGCTCTGGACGCGGCTCTCCCCGGCGCTCCGGCTCCGGTCCCCGCCGCGCGCGCGCCAACAGCCGCAGTAGCGCGCGGTTTGACGCGTCCCGGACTCCCGGTTCCGTCCCGGTTCGGTCCGGCGTTCAGTTTCGTTCCGGCCGGGTTCGTGTCCGCTCTGATCGGCGGCGGTCCCACGCGGATCCACGACCCCCCACCCGCGACTCCTCGGTCCGCTCCCCGCCCGCGCTCCGCCGCCTGCTCCAACCTGGTCCGGCTGAGCGAACCAGAACCAGAACCGGGCCACAGCAGAACCAGAGTCCAGCAGCTGAGCAGAACAGATGTCAGAAGGTTCATCCTAAAGCCCTCTGACCTTCCTGCAGGCCGTCATGGTACCAGTCACTTCAGAGGTTCTGGACCTGCGGGTCTGATCCAGAACCGAGTCTCATCCTCAGATCCGCTCCTGGTTCTGCTGCAGGAAAATCCAACAGAACCTCTGCTCCAAACTGAAAGCTTCAAAGCAAAGATTCAAATAAAAAATAGTTATTTTCCAAATATAAATCCAGATGTTTGTCCCATGCGTCATGTGTCAGAACCATGCTGGTGCCGGTACCAGCTGAGCCCCTGACAGAACCGAGCCGTTCTGCTCGGTATCTGGAGGAAACTTCTTTAAATCCCACTTTTTTTTCCTTTTTTTCCATGAAGGGAAGAGTGGCGTAATGCCTCCTCTCTCTCTCCCTCACAGTTTGAACCTGGTCCAGTCCAAATATTTCCCTCACGAACCGAGCCGCAGGTGCTGCACCAGAACCTGAGCGGGACCTGGAACCGGAACTGCACAAAGACTTTTAATTAGTCCATGACGTCATGCTGTCCGAACTCATTTAGCAGCAGCCATTCAAACCCAGGTCCTCTCGCAGCATTAGACCGAACCGAACTGAACCGAACCGGATTAAAACTTTATTATTCAGGGTTAGCTCTCAGAAAAAACAGAAGCCCCCTGGATCTGAAGGGCCCTCTGAGGTCCTTGTAGCTGAAGGTTTTTAAAAGTAGCTAAAATGTTCTGAAGCAGCTGGACTTTCTGATGCCTGAATGGTTCAAGTAGCTGAAAGTAGCTGAACATAGCTGAAAGTAGCTGAAAGTAGCTGAAAGTAGCTGAAAGTAGCTATAGCTAGAACACTGTAAAATCCAATAGGTATCCTGACTTACAATTATAAGTTAACATTACTTGGTGGCTGGGCGATAAATCGATGTAATCCATTAATTCGAATTTGCCATTTATAAATGTTTAATTTTGGGTAAATCTGGATTTTTTTTAGTGCACACTTTGAGGCTTCTGTAGTTCAGAGGTCACCACCTGTCCCTCATGATGCTTGGTACATGACATGACAATATGGCAGCTAGAGAGGCACTGTTTCTTCAGTTTTCTGGAATAGGCTTTGCAACCTCAAACTTGGAGCAACGAACACCTCACTGCTAAATCAGTTTAAAGGTGCTTGATACAAAAAACAGGAGAACAACTAATTAGTCTCAACACCTGAAACAGAGGCTCAACGTTATTTGGGAAACAAAATCAATCAAAATCAAATTTGGAATAAAAAAATTGGAGATTCTTTTTTTGGGCCATATGGCCCAGCCCTATTGATTATTAACAATTTGTTCTTCTGACTTGTGTTTATTAAGTAACAGTTACTTACAGGGTGAACAGTTTAAAATACTTAAGTCTTTTCAGTTAACATTACTAAACAGAGACACTAAAAGATTGAACTGATGCATTCTGGGATGGAGAGACTGAACTGCTCACTTCTTTGAATGTGCAGTGGGAGGGACCTTGACTACTTATTATAGTGAGCTTAACTTTGAGTTAAGTAATGTTCAAACACTTAAGTATTTTACACTTTTCACCACTCAATAAGTCAGAAGTACAAATTGTTGATAACCAAGTAACTTAACTTACATTTGTAAGTCAGGATAGCTGTTAGATTTTACAGTGTGGATCTGAAGTAAAGTATAAAGGTTTAACAAAGCAGATATCACAGCTAAAAGTTCTGAAGGAGCTGGATGTTCAAGTAGCTGAAATCGTTGAATCCAAAACCAAAAACCTTCAGGAAGAAGAGCTGAGTCAGCGTTTACAGACTGAGGCTGGCTTGGTTCACAGACTGGACTTCTGGCTCACAGGTTCTGGTCCTGGTCCTGGTTCTAACACTTTTAGCAGGTTTTTTATGAGGCTGCAATCAGAACCGGGTCAGAACCATAAATCCAGCAGCTTCAGGAACAATTAGCAGAACCTTCAAGTTCAAACCCGGAGTTGCTGGCAGAGAGGAGGGTCTCTGGTGGGCTGAAACCAGAGCTGGTTCTGGTTCTGGTTCTGTTTGCGTTCTGATGATGTGATTGGACCGTGGGTAAAGTGGACCTGACCTGGTTTATGTTGGCCCGTTTGGAATCAGGTGAAACTGTGAGTCCTGGCTCAAATGGGATCCAGAACCAGGTGCAGGCCCAACAGAACCGGACCGGGCTCATTATTCTGCTTTAACACCTTTTTACTCCTCGTGGTGAAAACAGCCGCTTGGTTCTGGTTTGTCTCAGGTCCACAGGTTCTGGTTCTGACTCGTGTGGATCCAGATGAAAGGTTTTACATTTATTTATTTAAAATAACAAAGTGACAAAAAGAGACAAAGTCAGAGTGAATTTATAAATATTTACATTTTTATTTAAAACTCAAATATTTTAAAGTCATAAATTTACGATCAGAAAACAACACATCCAGAAAGTAAGCAGGAAGTAAACAATAAGTATACAGGAAACAGGAAGTAAACAGGAAGTAAACAATAAGTATACAGGAAACAGGAGGTAAACAATAAGTATACAGGAAACAGGAAGTAAACAGGATGTAAACAGGAAGTAAAAACTGACATTTCTTTATGACCTGAAATAAATAGAAGCTAGAGTTTTACTGGACCTCCTGTAGAAACTGAACTTTAATGGTTTTAATAAAACAAATGAAATTGTTTCTGTTTAAATAGATTTGTTTCAAAATGTATTTTTATTTTTATTTTTTCTTTAATTTTGGAAAAAAGGGGCAGATGTTAATAAGAATTTTTTCTTCTTTCAGCCACCTTTCATTTTATTTGGGATTTGTATTATTTGTCGTATTTATAGTGTTTGTTTTTAAATAAAATGAAATAAAATAAAATAAATAATTATAAATAAATAAATAAATAAATAAATAAATAAATAAATAAATAAATAAATAAAGGTCTATACGTTTCTCTGCACTTAAAGAAACTCCTCTTTAAAGGTGTCCTTCAGAGGACAGAGGTAAACCTGGACCTCCTGTCTGGACTCTGTCCAGCAGAACCCAGAGCGGCTCTAAAGACAACTGAACCATCGAGGAGCAGAGAGACCAGACATCAAGTCCAGGTCTGATCCAGGCCACATGATGGCTCCAGAACCCGGGTGTGGTTCTTATGGTCCAGGTGTTTCTGGTCCAGGTGTTTCTGTGGTCCAGGTGTTTCTGGTCCAGGTGTTTCTTTGGTCCAGGTGTTTCTGGTCCAGGTGTTTCTGGTCCAGGTGTTTCTGGTCCAGGTGTTTCTGGTCCAGGTGTTTCTTTGGTCCAGGTGTTTCTGGTCCAGGTGTTTCTGGTCCAGGTGTTTC
>JAUBOC010000135.1:0-14619 GCA_032275365.1 Anablepsoides cearensis | reverse complement strand
ACTTATTGAAAACTCAAGACAGCCATAACATTATGTTTCTTTACAAGTGTATGTAAACTTTTGACCACAACTGTACACTTATCAGACTTAAATATTCATGTTTTTCCATTAATTGTCCCTTAGCAAGTTGCACCTGGATCACAGACTTTATTATTTTATTTTATCCATCACCAAGTTTTATAGAATTCTGGCTAATGTTAAACCGTTCCTTGGTAGAATTGATAATTAATTTAAAACCATTACTCTGGGACAGTATAGTTGAATTTGGGGCTTTGTGAAAACCATTCCAGACATGTTGCTTTATCTAATCAGAAAAAGTTCTGATGTGTTTGTAAACCTTGTCCTGTTGAGTCTTGGACCCCAGCTGGTTTATTTGTGTTGTCGTTAATTTACAGTGAAGTTGAATGAATTTGTGTCTCTAATCCTTCCTAATATTCACTTTGTGCACTGTGCTGTTATCACAGGAGGACTAAAAACTCCACATCATAATGCTACCACCACCGTTCAGTTTGTGGTGATGAATCTAAATGTAACTGATCTTTCTGTTTATGGACTAATAAAGTCAAATTAATTTTCATAATGAACAGTTCTGGTGCTGTTCAGTGGTGGTGTGACACCTACTGTTCAAAAGAAGGACTGCAGTACTGCTGCTGTACATTGTGGTACATTAAAGCAAATTGTAATTGTTAGAAAAGGTAAACTGTTTGTTTTTAAACCCTGCAACATTTTTTATATGGGCCTGTGTTTATCATGTGACGTTATAAATAGTTCTCTCAATATTTTGTGTTAATAGGCACCCAAGATATAAAAAAATAAATTGCAGTTAAAATGTTTATCCTTTAAACACAGTGGTGTTGTAATAAAATAAGCACATAAAGTAAACTCCAGTGATGTTTTGCTGAAGGTAAAGCTGTAAAATGTTTTGTGTTTTAGGAGGGACTCGTGTACGCTGTGGAGTTCTCCCATCGATCGGGTCGGGACCTCCTGAATGTTGCAAAGAAACGCACCAACATCATTCCAATCATCGAAGATGCCAGACATCCACACAAATATCGAATGCTGGTTGGTAGGTAGACGTTTAGTCACCTCTCTCTGTTCATGTCCAGGTGTGAGTGCTGCACCTGCCTCTCATTACAGGATGTGTGTAGAACAGGTGGCAGTCCTCACACATCTGTTCAGTCTTTAAAAGTAGTTAATATATGGATTATTATGCAGGATTGCAGTTGCTTTTTCTAAATATCACCCTCGTGGTCCACATTATCCAACTTTATATCATTGATTTAATTGATAAGTTTAATATTTGTATATTTTATGTATATATAGATTCAGTCATGTGACATCAAGAACTGTTTCTAAATTCAGTCTTAGATGTGAATGTTTAAAATGCCTGAGTGTTAATGCAGTGGTTCATTGTTTCCAGGCATGGTGGATGTGGTTTTTGCAGATGTTGCTCAGCCTGACCAGACAAGAATCGTTGCTTTGAACGCTCACAACTTCCTGAAGAACGGAGGACATTTTGTTATCTCTATAAAGGTATGTCCAGGATTGCCATGGAAGCTCCTGAGCTAACGTCACATATTAATACTATATGACCCATCATATCAAAATGAGGACTGAGTCAAATTTAGTCAAAATGACCTAATCACATTTTCAGATTTGTGGCTTTAAATACAATATTTTGATACATAAATCATCCTGATATCATAAGTAAATCCATATATATGACTTAATTTGTCTTGCTGGTTACAATAAAACAAATATTTTGTCTGAATCCTAATTTTATGTAATTTTAATGAGGAATTTTTCATGTCAATATGAGGAGGAAACCTCAAATTATATTTGAATATTAAGATTTCCCAGCTGAAAAGTAACAAAACCTTGCTAGCTCCTATGAAAATCTCTCAATTTTAAGGCATTTTTCCTCAAAATCAGTTTTTTTTTGTTGGTACTGCTCAAAAAAAGTGATTCAAATTTTTGTTTTTTAATTATATTTCAGACAGTTCATTTAATGATACATTGATGAAGCATTTATTCATTGTGTTTTGACAAAATGCAATTTTTGCAAACTTTTTAATCAAAACACTGTTTGCCTTTTTCTCCATGAACCACTTTTAGACTTAATCCTCGTTTCGATGTGATGGGTCACATATTGATATTTTTCATGTTGTCCAGCAGACAACCTCAGTCAAAATGTGGTTTTCTGACAAAATTTTAAGAGGCCTTTTTAGAAATCAGTTACATGATGATGGTTTATTTTCCCTTCTAACTGCAGAGACAATGACTGAAAGCAGTTTGATTTGTTCTGTTTTAAAGCTCAGTTAAACAATTATAAAGTGATGTTGGTCCAGCTGTTGGATTTCGGCAAAAGGGTTGCCAGACTGAATCCCAGCCGGGGACCTCTCTGAGTAGAGTTTGCATGTTCTCTCTGTGCATGTGTGGGTTTTCTCCAGGTACTCCAGTTTCCTCCCACAGACCAAACATGACTGTTAGGTTAATTGATAACTCTAAATTGTCTCTAGGTGTGAGTGAGAGTCACTGATGCAGTTTCACATGTTTTTAATGAGTTTTAAACTCTTTCTCTTTTTTTGTGTTTTAATCTCCTGAAGGCTAACTGCATAGACTCAACAGCAGCTCCAGAAGCTGTTTTTGCTTCGGAAGTGAAGAAGATGAGCGCTGAGAACATGAAACCACAGGAACAGCTCACATTGGAACCCTATGAGAGAGACCACGCTGTAGTCGTGGGCATCTACAGGTAAACCAACTTCAAGATCTTTTTTTTAGCTATTTAACAATAGAAATTTATATACAGAAAATGATGGTGGCAGCACCTGCGATGTGGCTGTTGTGTACTTGTACATCACGATATATCATGCAGTCCTAGAGGAGAAAACTCAGTTTCAAGCATTACCTTCAGAAAATTACTATTAAAAAAAAAGGAATATTTATACGGTGAAAAAGAAGTACAATCCAGAGAGAGATGATTGTTGCTCTACCTTAGGTAAATTTGGTTGATGTCAGCAGATAGGTCTTCATAAGAACTTGTGGTGTTGAGTAGTTTTCCTTTCCTTCCAGTGATCCAGAGCTGAGTTTTGGCTGCAGTTTGATAAATTTATTCAGACTTTAATAATGTTCTCACTTTCCTCAGACCTCCACCGAAACAGAAGAAGTGAGATGTGGACGACCGTCACCTTTAAATCATAGACTTCATTACGTTGCCCTCCTCTCAGCCTCTCTCTGCTCACCTTCAGACCGTCTCTAGCCTTCAGATATTTTGTATTTTTTTTTTTTTTGTGGATTGCTTTGTTTGAATCATTAAAATTTTATTAACCATTTACCTGCTGCAGTGTCATTTATCAGTTCTGTTTTTTATATTGGAGAATCAGTCAGTTGTCTGTTCAAACATTATCTGAAAGGTTCTTGTTTATCTACTGGTTTTCAGGTCCTAAACAATGGTCAGCTTAAAGAAGTGTGTAGGTGTTAAAAATGACACTTTATTGTAACATCAAGTTTTTGAGTATTTTCCTGGTTTTTCAAGTGTTTTGATCTTTAAGTCTTATTTCTGAAGGTGTTTAGAATATTAATCTAATATTACTGATTACACAATCAAAAGTCTATTTAAATGAATGAAATGGAACTACATGTGGGTTTAGGTGTTTACTTACATGGTACTGGTCAGTTTTGATAATATATATTCTATATAAAATTTTATTTAAAAAAGTTTACATAACTTGCCCATTCTAAATATAAAATATATATTATATTTAGAATGGGCAAGTTATGTTAATTAACTTTATGGTATTTTGTTATATATATATTTAATTTTATTTTTTGGAATGAGCAAGTTGATAATTAAAAATATATAAATATTTTCCTGTTTAATTTTTTATACAGTCTATATTGAAACTTCGGGTCATCTTGGTGTAAAGATGGAGCTCAGTCTCACTCTGATCCATTCAATCAGTAGAACTGAACTTCATAATGGCAGCATTCAGTTTGGACTGTTTATGTCCCTAATTCCAAAAAAGTAGGATGTTTTCTAAAGTATGAAAACAAAATGTAATGTTTTACAAATCTCTCGTGCTCATATTTTTAACTAATTTTCATCGGGTTCAGTAAATTGTGTTTTTATGGAATTTACATTAACAATGTTCCAGTAAACAAATGTTGAAAAATTAGTGCTTTTTTATTTTATTTTTTTAAGAAAAATGTTGTAATTTGATTGTGACAACACACTCACTCGAATAAGTTGGTTCAGGATCATGTTTCCCTCTATGAAGCATCCCCTGTCCCAGTATTGTCTGATGATTCTAGCCATTCAGCAGTCCTGGATTTTTGTTTCATGAGCTATATGGTTTGAATATATGAGGGGTCTGGACTTCAAGTGGTCAGTTCAGACTCATCTACTCTGAAACCATGCAGCTGAACTAAGATGATTTATTATGATCTTCCTGAAAAAAGACCTGAAAAACACGTCCTCTGGATGAGAGGTATATGTTTAAAGGTCTGCACTGATGGAGCCTCTACAGGTGTGTTAGTCACTGATGCAAAAGTCTCTAATGCACCCATATACCATCAGAGAGAGGGATCTTTAGCAATGATGTGGTGTCTGGTTTTCTAAAAATTACAATTTTGCTGGGTCTGACCATGGTACAGTTTTTTTCTTTCACTTAAGTTTAAACATGCTTCAGGCCAGAGAAAACTTTCTGGATGATGTCAAAATATTGAATTTTCTTTGAGTGATAGAGCTTTAACCAGTGAATAGTATGATTAATTGTTCACAGATACAGATTGTGGAATCTGAGTGCCCAAAGGCACCTAATGTTGACTTTCAACCATGTCTTGAGCACAGAGTTTTTTCCAGACTCTTGAAATTTTTAAAATATATTATAAAATGCTGATGATTGGATAGCCAAAATTTCACTTTTTATTGAGGAACATTATTGTGAAATTATTTTAACACTTTACAGTTTTTGCCACAAACAGATAAAACTTTTTCTCTTCTATTTTTTAAAACTGTTTTAAAAAAGGAAAAAGATAAAATTTCTTACTTTGAACATGTTATGCTTAATAATTCTTTACTTGGATGAGTTACAACAACACCTAATTTCCCTCTGGGATAAATAAAGTATTTTTGAATTGAATTGAATTAATGTATTGTAAATAAAAGGAGATTTGCAAATCCTTGCATTTTTTAATGTACTTTTTTGGGTCATTTGAGGAATTGATGTAAGATTATTTGGTGGAAAATTTAATTTTGGCTCAGTTTAATTTAAATAATATAGTGGAGCATTTTAGTTAGGCTAAATTTAACCTCAATATTGAAGTGGGGTCATTCAGTTTAAACCAAAGTTAACTTGATTGTAATTAAACAGCATGTATGTAGAAAAGTGGTCTGATATCTGTAGGAAACCTGGTTCCAGTATATTAGGGTTAGAACAACCAGACAGATTCGTCCTGTCAGAAGAACTAATTCAAACTTTGTGTGACCATTAGCAGATTGTTTTGGCAGCCATTTTGTGTGGGTAATGTCTCTGGAGCGCGCGTGCTGATACTTGCGTGCTGTCGGGAGCGCGCGCTGAATGCAGCCCCTTTCCTCTGACCAATATTCCCATCACAGGGGCTGTTCAGAACAAGGCTAGCTGCACTTTACTGAAAAACTGTTTTCCTTTCATTGCCTTTGAAGATTAATCCGATGAGTGAGTTTAGCTGTCAATCACCTCGCAATGTGCAGACTGCCTTCCAGTTCCAATGACACTGTTTTATTAGATAGCATGCTACTAGCTAGCTAGCCAGCCAGCCAACGTTAGCTTTTTTTAGCCAATAAGAAAACGGACTGGATTACTGATCAGTTTACCATACATTATTTATGCAAGATGGTCTTTACATGTAAGAAGTCATCTCGTTGATGTAAATTAGGGTTATTAGAGTACTGTTGTCAGTGTTAGACACCGCGGGCTGCCTCCTCTGGCTGCACGGCTAGCTGAACCGGTAAGCCGTCCCTGTTCATACCGAACTCTCTCCAGCTCCGGAGAAAAGAGCCCATCTGCGCTGGAAGCTAACAGCCTGGATTTCTAGCTGCAAAATAACCGTGTTTCACTTTGCGTGGATCTTATTCTGTGCTGGGGAATACGACCGACTGACCCAGAGGAGGGGGGCTCGGTTCGTGTGGACGAAGGGAGATAGGGGTTCGGAACATCATGGCTGCTGAAGGAAACTTGGTTCGACACCCCGCCTGAGGTAAGACACTGCCGGGCAGAGTTTTTGTGCTGTAATTGTTGAACAGGGAGAAAGCTGTTTGCTGTGTTTATCGTGCTGGAGCCTGTGCCGGGCGGTCTGTGGTAACGGAAGGCTGGGGAGGATGATCCAGATCCAGACCGCCTCTTTTTTTTCTTTTTTCTTTTTTTTTTGCCTCTGCCAGCCCGGCCTCGTGCCTCTTGTCACCCCCATCCGCCACCATCTGCCGAGATGGTGGCGAGAGCTTTCGGGTTGCGATGGACCGACGATGCGCGGCAGAACCAGAACCTTATCACGGAGATGACGAGGGGGGCTCGCTGCCTCGTGTCGGTTTGCAGCAACATCGCCCCAAATCCTGCGTTACCGACCCGCTGTCATCAGATTCCCATCAATATACAGGCTGATCTTAGGATTTCAACGGTTCATGGGGGGTCAGTGGGTTGTGAATGGATCCATCAGTGCAGTCGGAGCCGGTTCTGGCAGCGGTTCTGTTGCTGCTTTCAGTTAAAGCCCGGCCCGTAGACTGGGAGAGGATGCTGGCGGAGGAAAAGGGAGGGATGGAAATGAATGAATGGGTGGTTTCTGATATACTGAGGTGGTGTTGATGTATTCCGGTGTAATTGTGACAGCTTTAGAATTTAAAGCAGACAACATCCCCGGAGTGTCCTCGGTGGACTTGCACCATTTTATTAGCTATTGGAACCAAGGCTAGCCGCTAGCTGCTGCATCAGCCCCTACCCTGCCCTGGAGTACTGGGGAAGAGTACAGTCGTCTAGAGATCATGGTTACTCCTTGTCAAAGTGCCTGACGACAAAAGAGACAGTGCTGAATGCAAATCTCAAACAATCACGACTTGCATATTTGTCTTGATGGAGAGCTTAATGTTCTGCATCCAGTGGAAGCATGATCTTAACCACCAATCACTAAAAAGAGACAAGTTACACTGCAAATAATCTGCAAATCAGCAGCTGTGTTGCACAGGGTCACGCAAAATGCAAAGAAAATACTGCACATGGTCTCTCAACAAACTCACAAAAAGCTCTACACATAGTCACACCAGACATCCTATAAACATTACAGTTGGCCACATGAAATGACAGCACATGATCACACAAAAATACACAAAAAAATTGCACATGGTTGCACAAAACCCACTGCACATGGTCCCATCAATAACACAACCAACAATGCACATGGTTGCACCAAATACACTGAAAACACCGATCACAGTATCACCAATTTCACTAAAAGTGGTCACTCAAAATTCACCGAAACGCTGCACATGGGAAGGCCAAACATGCTAAAATACACTGACTGCACCAAACACACACATGGTCACATAAAATGTACAAAAGCACGCACATGGTAATGCCAACAACAATGAAGCTGTGGCTGGATAAGGTTTCTAAACAAACTAACAGCAATTGTTGCAACGTGTTTCCTCCCGTCCTCTGTGTGCTCTCACTTGGGGGGGCGCACTGCAGTTTGTCAGAAAAATAAGTTAAGAATATATATTTTTTCTGCAGGTTCCAATTATTGCATATTAACATACTAACCAAGTTTTAAAATCTTATATCCAGCCAAAAAAAATCTTTTTGATCTTGTTTTGAGACTGATTTACTAAACAAGAACTGATTGTGTCAGAATAATAATCTTGTTTTTAGATTATTTGTCTTGTTAGCCTGAAAATTTGACTCAGATTAAGTTAAATTATCTGCCTGTGGAGTAAGAAAAATTTACTTGGTAAGATTCTTGAAATAAGAAAAAGATTAGTCAAATTAAATATTTCACGAATCTTACCAAGTAAATTTTTCTTACTCCACTGGCAGAAATTTTTGACTTAATTTGAGTCAAATCTTTAGGCTAACAAGACAAATAATCTAAAAACAAGATTATTATTCTGACACAATCAGTTCTTGTTTAGTAAATATATAAATATATGGATATAAGATTTTAAACTTGGTTAGATGGACAGATTTTGCAGTGTAGGACAATAAGAACATGTTAGAAGTTAACTGTTTGTTCTTGGCATGATAAATTAGTTTGAAGAACTTATAGAGTTAGCTGCTCAAGTGTCATTCATTTCTTGTCAAAAGCTTTAAGTAACTACTTGTTTTAAAAGCAAAGCAATTAGGGACTTTTTTCAAAGTTTGCTTCCACAGTTGAACGCAGAATGAAAATTGCCCATTCCAGCCTGCCTTAATATAAAAAATGAATAAATCAATTAAAATATCTCAAGTCACATGCACAAATATAGTGCCAATTACCTGTAGTTGGGATGATGATAGCTGAGGTCAGGAACTCGGCTGGGGTTGTGTTGATATAATAACATTAGGGCCTCAGTGTGTCAGTAATGTGTGGACATGTACGGTCTTTTGTTAATTTATTACATGTCATGAACTTCATAGAGGGGAGTGGGGTGCGCCACGCCCTCTTTTGGTAATAAGAAGAGAAACACTGCTGTCAGCCTGTCACAGAGATGAGTTTTTTATTTTTCCAGTTTTATCCAGATCTTGTTTTTTAAGACAATCCAAGCCAGGTCTTGAGAGATCAGTGCAAACCTAAAGAACCGTTTTTTTTCAGTGTACAATTTTCAGCGTAGTTTGATATGAAAATTAATTTTCTAACAAAACTCAAACTTTCACATAGTGATGTGCTCAAAGTAAGTCCTCGCAAAATATCCCTTTAGTTTGTGATGTTTTTAATACAGCTGTTGACTAAACTAAATTAATAATAACAATAATAATAAAAATTAACATTTGCTATTAACAGCACATTTCAGCTTACAGTGACTATAGCAGATCTAAAAGCAATCAGAAAATAAAGCCGCAAACTAATACACTCATACAACATCCTGTAATCTTTTTTTATTTAAGTTTTGACAAATACAAAGGTTTCTTAAAATTTAAGAGTTTTAGTGCATTGTTTAACTGCTGTAAAATACTTAATTTGCAGCGTTAGCACAGAAATATTAAACCCAATTGCTGTTAAGACTATTAAACACTAGTTATTTTGTGTAAACAAAAAATTGACACCTCCATTAGTAATTAGTTAGCATAGCATTGAGGCTAAAGCTAACAGCAAGTGTTTTGATGCAAATAGATTTGAACCTGCTTTGGATTTTTTTACAATACCAAAATGTACAATCCAATCTAAATGCATGACATTTGTAAAACCTGCCTTACATAAATTAATTACTTGTTCAAGTGCTCTGTTACATTTATTTAATTGAAACTGAATCAGGCATATTTGTGCACAACCGCAAATATTTAATGACATCACAAATATCAAGATAAATTACTCCCTTAATCAAACCAGATATTTTTTAGTAGAAATCCCTGCTGGTTAGTGGGAGTCAGGGAGGTGCATCTCACCTGGAGCTCACTTCAGAGAGTGACGCACAGCAGAGTCGAACTGTTTACTTCTAATAATTGATAAAGAATCTGTTTAACTGTTACATGTGCATTAAGGAGTTTAACTTGTTAAAAGCTTTACAGTATATACGTTCATTTCAGATAACTAAATACTTTTTTCCATAAACAATAAATTAAAAAAGATAATCAAATTGAATCATTAAGTCATGCAGATTTGCATTTCTACACAATGATAGTTAAACCATCTGTTTCAGAAATTTCTGCATGAGAGTGGATCTCTGCGTACAAGAGATACACGGAAAATATGTCCAGCAACCAGATTTTCAGAGCAACGTTTTGGATTATTTGCAGTGTTTATATCTGTATCAATATCAAATTGTATGAGTGGGAAATTCCTGTGTACCAGAACTACAAGCACACAGGATACACATGCAATAATTACATACTTTTTTTTAAATCAGAGATACAAACCATAGCCACATAGCAAAAGAATCAATCTGCGTGTTTAAAGGCACCATCCCACTGTTTATTGCACTCCATCAGGTCTCTTAGTGAAGGTCAAGGATGAGGAACCTTGATGCTAGCTCAGTTCAGACCTCTTTAGTCATCACAGCTGCTTATCAGGGAAGTTTCAGTCCATCTCTGTTCTCATGTTGTGACTGTCGGCTGTGGATAGTGTGTCAGAAAATGTCCCTTAGTGCAGCTCAATGTTTGAAGCAGGTTTAGATCCTTGGATGGAAGAGAGCATTCTTGTTTCTCAGTGCTCAGGCTCTAGTTCAACAACTCTATAGGCTGTTGAGTTGCTGTTTAAACGTGCCTGAGAAAGTTGAAAGTTGCTGCTCCGGCACTTGCATGAGATGAGAAGTGAACCCAGTCAGTTCTGTTGCAGCGCAGGTTAGTCAGTGAGCCTTCGCTGACTTTTAGATAGTTGATCGTCCAACAAGCCTCTTTCATTGAAATCTAAAACAGACGTCGCTCAGCACGGTCCTCTCTGTGGTGACAGCTGATGTGACTTCACCAGCGTCTTCTCAGAAGTGAAAAGTGATGACGAATGCGGTCCAACTTGTCTAGCCAAGGGGGTTGGGGTTGTTTGGAACAGCTGATGAAAATCTAATCTAAAAAATACTTTCCAACCAGTTTTCACATCCTGTGTAAACAAATTGTACATATGAACATAAGGAAAATTTTGTTTGACATTTCTTTCAGTCTTAATACAGTTTACAAAATAATTTCTTTTTTCCTGTCTCTGGGTTTCTCCAGGACTTGAGCAGCCTGTGAGTTTGTTTAAAAAAAGTGATAATAAGCCAAGGTCGGTGTGAGTCCCCTCTTGTTCAGCATAACCAAAATGTTGTTCTCAGTTTCTGCAGAGTACAGAGAGGCTGTTTTTGGTTAAAGTGAGACAGTTTGTGTTTTTTTTTTTTTTCTTTCTAAAGTCAAGATGAATATCAATCCACACATCCCTCTTTTTGGAGTTATAAGAGTGAAGCAGATCAAATTAACATGCAGAAAATGCCAGGACAGGCAGAAAAGTTGGAGCGGCAGGAGGATAAAGTGACCAGCAGCACCTATTGTAAAATGTACTGCAGCAAAGCATGAGCAAAAATAAATAGTTTTACTCACCACTGTTGTTGACTTAAAAACAAAACACTACTTTTTTGTCATTCTGATTATTTAAAGTAATGTAATTTTGTTTCCCTAATGAACAATGATAAATAAAAAATCAATAATAAAACACAGCAATAAATAGAATAATTTAATTTGTGTTATAAACAATTTCTGTTGGATTTATCCCTCTTTGTTGCCAACATGTTTGTAGACGCTTGTATTTTTTTTGTTTTATGTCTCTACAGAAGTGCTAGTGTATTGCAATGTGTATTTATAACATGTATTATTTTTGATCTGATATAAAAACCACATTAAACAACCAGGAGTGAGACATGCAGTAACCTGCTTCTGTCTGCTGGGGGGTACCTGTATGAGCCCTCAGCCTTATCTTCTTCTGCTATTTTAGGACTAACTTTTAGCTGCTACAAGTGCACTGCATCATTTGTTTTGCTCCAGTTGTTAAAATGGAAGATACTTTTATATTTTTCAAGCATTACATTTTCTCAATCTCGCTTTTAAATCAAACATGATGTGATTTGCATCAAAAATATGAAGCACTCAAACTGAATTTTTATTCCCAAGCTTTCCAGAGAGGTGATTCCAGATCAGCTGTGCTCCCATACCTTAAGGTGGATGTTTTTATGTGCTTTAATATGTACTAACTGAGCTTTGAAATGAATACAGTAAGACCTATGTACACAGACTGCTGCAGAGCTGCACTGTTTAAATGGATAATTCTTTAAGTGGTGTGCTGCAATATAAACCAGAACTAATTTGTAATAATCTGTTAATTAAAGGCCTTCATAACTCCTTTCATTAATGACATGTTTATAATGTAATGTTTTTGTCATGCATCTTTACAGTTAAGGTGTTTATGAAACTGATTTTGTCAGACTTTGCCCAGCCATATTATAAATGTCATTACACTTCTTACAAGGGATGCATCGATCCACTTAGTTTCAATTACCATCCGATCCGATATCTGAATTGTGGATATCGTCTGATACCAGTACTATTCCGATACCAAAGCATTTTTTTAAATTATTATTATTATAACTTTATAACTTTATTTAACATAATGGATTTAAAAGAATAAACAAACATTATATACAAAAGAAAAAAATTAAAACAAAGAATAAACAACATAATATACAAAAGAAAAAATTACTTTAAAACAAAAAGCAAACAAAGAAAACAAAAAAAGAACAATAGTGAATTATATTTACACGTTCAAAGGAGTGGGTAGAAGTATAAACTTACCTTATTATCATTTAATATTATTGGTATGATTATTGTTGATTTTATATAAGTTAAAACACACGTATAAATAAGCTGTAGTTTCATGTTTAAAAATCTCATTGTTTTGACTCAGACACACTAAAACTAACTAAACTGAATGCTAAACGCACAAAACTACACTTTAGTTATAAAATCTAAACAGGCTAAATATCACATTACTCACTTCTGTTCTCCATTACTTTGCATCTTTTTCTTCCTCCTGCAGCATTTCAAAATGACGATTATTTACCAAAAAAAAGGTTGGATATTTATTCTCATAACTATAGTTCAAAGTCTCTGTTTTTAAATGCAAAGTCATGCTGTGATGAAAACTTAGTTTAGCCACAGAGCTGCTTGCCTGTTAGCTGGCTGCAAACTGTGGAATGGATTTCCTGAATGGAGGAGTGGCTCATTACTTTCTCTCATTGAGACGCACCTCCGTTCAGGAAATTCATCCCACAGTTTGCAGGTGGCCAGGAATCACTTCTGGAGTCGTTTCTGCAGACAACATAAATCAAAAAGTTGGCTCATGAATCAGAAATCTCCCCATGTTGAAAAGTCCAATACATTAATTATGTTGGTATCAGAACCTGATAACGATACTGGATCAGATCTACCCAATTCCTACTTCTTACAATTAATTTGTGTTTAAAAATTAGATGCTTTACAACAGCTTTGTGTATGTATTCTCAAATAAAGCCAAGACAGACATAGTATTTTCCAAAAAGTATCCTTTGGTGAGCAGTGGGTTAGGGTTTTTGGGAAGCTTGTTTTCATTATTGCCTCTTCTTTCTTCTGCTAAATTAGAGAATGTATCAATTTCCAACTGCAGTGAGTAAACTTTTTCAACTGGCATTTTGTATGTTTTTTTAAATGTTTTATCAAATTATTTGTGTTGAAAGTGCAAGATTTTGTATTTCTTCTTTTCGGGATGTCTGCATTGTTTCCATTTTTCATTTTGAAATCCCTTCACATAGTTGACGAGGCTTCTCCTTTGCCGCCTGACTGCTCAGCTGAAAGGTGAATGTCATGCTACCTTAAAGTGGCAGTAACGTAACTTATGAGTACATCCAAAAAATATGTGGTTTATCCTACGAGGCTTAGCCTATGTGATTTAACCGATGACTGATACTAGTATCTGTATTGGTGCATCTCTACTGCTATCCAAACAGCAAGGTAACAAACATCCACTCTGTGCTGCTAACCAAATAGTTAGCAAAAGGCTAGCATTCTAATAGCTTTTAACGGCTAGCAAAGATAACACTTTTATGGCATTTCCCATTCCCAGCTGGCACACAGCCATCATTGGTTTAGTATTTCCCTCTTGAAGTTGGAAAAAAAAGAAGAAAAGCTTTCATAAAGTATGGCCCTTCCCTTTCCAAGCTGTTATTCAAACAACTAACATTCTCACAGCTTTTTAGCATCATGCCCCCAAATACATTCATAGCTGCTTGTGGTATTAAAGGGCGGTGTTCAACTCTAGTTTTTTGGACCTTTACACATCCCTGATCAAAATTTTAAGACCAGCCGATTTCAGTTTAATACTTGTTTGCAATAAAATGCTTACTCAGATGAGGTTTTTTTAAATCTCATTTCTCCTTCAAAATGCAAAAGTTTCAAAGCTGTACAATTTCATTTTTCAAATGGTTTTAAAAATTAGATTGTGTGTGTGTGTGCGTACGTGCGTGCGTGCGTCCATGTATGTTTGTATGTTTTTATTAGGGGTGCAACAATAATAGTACCCATATCGAACAGTGCTTTAGGTTCAATGTACACTTATATCAAACAATACAGATTTAATTTTTTAAATTGTTTTCTGAGATGCTCTGTGTTGAAAGATCAGTTGATCTGTGTTCGACTACTCCACCTAGGCTGCATTTTTGAGTGCAGATCCACTGAGAAACTTACTTTTTCAGCAACATTTAGTTTAAAAACTGTACTTTTGAGGTTGAACAAATGTTCATAATTAATTTAAATGAATTACAAGTTAAAAAGGGCATGGAAATTTCTCTTTTTTGTATCAAAAAATATAGAACGGTGAGACTAAAGTATCGAACCGAACCGAATTGTGAATTTTCTGTATCGTTGCACCCCTAATGTATCTGTGTGTGTGTGTGTGTGTGTATAT
>JAUBOC010000134.1:902-12828 GCA_032275365.1 Anablepsoides cearensis | reverse complement strand
AATTTAGTGTTTTGTCATTTTAAACAGGACAGATCATGATGGTAACATTAATAAATGTTAAGAAATCTGAAGTTTTTTTATCCAAAAGTTATTTATTTTTTTCTTACCTGCCTGAAAAGACTTGTTATTAAATGTTTGTTCTTTTGAAAAATGATCCAAACTTTTATATGTCAGCATATATATTATATAAAATAATGAGAAATTATATTTGACTTCAGTTGGATCAGATTCACTCAAAAGCAAACAAAACTTTCAACACACTTTACAACATATTTAGGTGTCTACTTTGACTTGCTTTAAAAAAAAAAAAACATCAAAAATTTTCATTTACAGATTAGTTGTAATGTATTTACAGATTTACAACAATCCCATTTTGTACAGTTTGTTTACTTTTTGATTGAACTTCCTGTCCTTTGAACTGTGTTTAGTGAATGTAAAAACTGTTTTTAGCCAAGGTTCTTAGCTTTCTATTGATACCAAACATGTCCAGGTTCAACTGACAGATCTGAAGTTAAAAGAAGTTTAAACAAATAGAAACAGAAAAAGCTGTTTTGCTCAAGAGGTTAAGGAAAAGTCAGGAGGAAGTTCAGTCGTCTGATCAGCTGAGGGTCGGTCAGACTCACCGGTTCTTCGACACGACGGCCCGGTCCAGATTCTTCTCTACAGATCAATGAGTTCCTCCTCCTCGCCTCGTCTCTGTCATCAGAAACCAGAACCTGACCCACCTTGTGCTTCCCTGTCAGGTCTGACAGAACGTCTGCAGACTTCGGGACGAGAGCCGGACAGACGAAGAGTTCTGAGGAGGAACAACAGAACCCACATGAAGAACCCGCATCCCTGTCCTGAACCTCAGGGCTCTGAAGAAACTCTTAATGAAACAGAGGAGCACTGGAGCAGCCGCTGCCAGGCCATCTACGCTAACCAGATGAGCATTAGTGCCGCCATCTTGGAAAGAGCTTTGTGTTTAAAAACATTTAAAACATCAGATAAAAAAAAACTATCAGAACCAGAACTTTAAAGGATGCAGCTTTTTAATCTTTAACTGTTTTAGAATATATTTATATATATATAAATTAAAACTAAAAACTGGAAATAAACACAACTCACAGTCTAAGTTTCTGTCTGCTGAGTACATACATTTATTCAGTACTCTCAGTCCTGGTAGTATCAGTCCTGGTAGTACTCTCAGATATGATGAGTTCCTCCTGTTGTTGGACAAGCCTGGACAAGTTCTGAATGATCCACTCATAAACCCTGAACTCCGCTAATGACAGTCATGTGTTCACCTAATCATGTTTTCATTGATTTATTTCTGATTAACCTGTTTTTATCAGCTTCTCAACAATCACTTTAATCATTATAATCCCATCACTGTGATTAAAACCAGCTAAAATATAAAGAAAGTAGCTGAAACCTGCAGAAAACAGCTGAAGTCTCTTGTTTTTAGCCTAATTTCCTCATATATTTTACTACAGATTGTTTTAAAATCTAATAAAATAATAATTTCCCCCCATTTTTAAATGTTTTTTGGTAAAACAACCCTGATGGTGCTGATTCAGCGACATGTGAGCTGGACTTTCACCGGAGAAACACACTGACCTCTCCGACAGTCGCAGTCCCTCCTACCCGCCCTGCTGCTGCCTCTCTCGGGGTCACTCCTCCTCCGGAGCCGCTCCTCGCTGCCCGGGACTCTCCGGGCCGGGCACAGGGGACAGGCCGCCGGGCTGCCGCCGGGCCGACGCTCCACGCAGGCCGCACACCTCCTCGTCCCGCTCTCCGGTGGGTTGGACCCGGACCGGCATCCGGCTGCTCCGGGGCCGGGCGCTAACCGGGACATGTCGGCAGCGGCGCCGGTCGGGCTGGGGAGATGTTCGGCGAGCCCCGCGGTCGCCATCTTTCCTGGTGAGTCTTCTCTCTCCGCTGCTCCGCTCTCAAAACAAACCCCGCCCCTCTGCCCAGAACAGCGCGAGAGCACCGTGAACGCGCGTGAAGCCCGCCATCCTTATCAGATTTCAAAATAAAAGCAGAGACTTGTTATATTTATATTTACAAAAAGGAAAAAAAAAAAAAAGAATTCTGACTTTAAAGTCAGAAAAAGTCAGAATTCTGAGAAAAAAATTAGAATTCTGACTTTAATCTCAGATTAAAGTCAGAATTCTGAGTTTAATCTCAGAATTTTTTTTTTTCTTTTTCAGTGGCCCCAATCCTCTTCCGTAGTCATAAACATTTACAAAAGGCTTTAAAATAACCAATTATTGCTGGACCACAATGGAAATAAGCTTTATGCTTTATTGTGTTGTCCAATTATATCAATGTTACTGTATATTATATGCAGTGCCATTTATATAATAAATAAAATGAATGAATGAATGAATGAATGAATGAATGAATGAATGAATGAATGAATGAATGAATGAATGAATGATTCGGTTTGATCCAGTTTTACATTTCCTTCTGGCGTTGTGAAACATTCGTTTCATTTTACATGTTTGTTCTTTTTACTTTTAACAAAAAGAAAAAGAAGCATTAACTCTCCGTTATTCTTCTAAACCTGTTAAAAGCAGAAGCTGAATTTTCTCTCCCAAGCAGCATTTATTGAGATCATGATTTAAAAAATGAAAGTCCTGTCAGAAAGATAAAACACTCAATTTACTCATCCAGAATAAACAACGTTTAAACTCCTACATCCACTCCATGACTCTGTCAATGTAAACATAAACACATAAATAATCAGAGTTGTAAAGTAACTAAGTACAAATACGTTGTTACTGTACTTAAGTAGAATTTTTGGGTATCTGTACTTTACTTGAGTAATATTTTATTTTACTTTGACTCCTTTAAAAAAGACAAGAAGTATAAAGTTGTTACTTTTATTTCATTTTTGCTTGTTTTCATTCCAGCTTGTTATTGTAAAAAATAAAAACTATCATATAAATTGTTCCTCCTCGATAGAGTGAATTTAACTGTGGTTGAATGAGAAGTATAAATATATAAAACTCTAAAACTATAAAACTGATACTTTGTACACAAACAAATCATGTCAGACTCCAGCAGGACATAGCAGATATATGTAGCCTAGTATAAGCATGTTGCGGCTTATATATAGTGGTGGGCAGCACTAATCTATATATATAGAAATAGAAAACATTTGTCTGAAACCAAAGATTACAGAAATCTGTCTTCGACAGGGCTCCATACACACATATGACAACATTGCAAAGAAACATTTATACAAAATAAAAATCATAAACAAAATTTTAAAAATACCTCTTGTGTTGAGGGCTGAAACTGCAGTTGGAATAAATTACTTTTTGAGTGTTGCCTTCTTAGCCAGTGGTACTTTGTACCTCCTACCTGATGGAAGGAGACTGAATGATTGTAGGGATGTGAGGGGTCCTCTGTGATTATGGCTTTAATACTCACAGCTCTTACAGATGAGACAGTGGAGTTTGTGTCAAACCAATTATTTTACTAGCTTGAGTTATTATGCATGCCAGTTTTATTTTCTGTTTGCCAGTGAGAAAGTTATACCATATGGTATAGTGGTATATTTATTTATGTGGCCAAAATGGGGCCCGTGTGCCTAAACTGGCCCACCAAGCCATTTGATTTGGCCCACCAGCAGTTACCATGGGTACTACATTGTAATCTGTGGTCCTCTGTAGAAACACAGTATTTCCACATAAAGTCTTTCCATTTATTGGCCCAATGACTATATAAGGGGCTGTATTGTTAGTCAAAAACATGGACCACCGCACTGGCTGCCAGCTTAATTATTAAAAGTAAAATATAAAGTGAAACAGCTGGACTAGTGCATCCTCATTTTAACATAAAATAATTATTTTATTACAATATTTCTGCATTGTTTTGTGGAGGAAACCTCCTAATAAATGTCATTACAGAAAATCTAACTGCTCATTTTAAATCAATACTTTGACTTTTAATACTTAAGTACAACAAATATCAGATACTTTAAAACTTTTACTCAAGTAATATTCTTAAAGAGATTTTAACTTTTACCAAAGTCATTTTTTGGTCAAATACTTGTACTTTTACTCAAGTATCGCTTTGTGGTACTTTATACAACACTGTAAATAATAATAGGTCATGGTTTTGTAAGAGTTCTTGTACAAATATTTTCTTTGCGCTCCTTTGAACTGTTTTATTTTGAAAGGCTCGGTGTATTCCGGTTGTAGCTGCGCAAACCGGAAGTTGATAAACAGCGGGCTTGTTACACGGGTGAGCACAGTCAATGGAATGAGCTGAATGAAGCAGAAATGATGGTTTTAAACAGAATTTTAAATTAAATTGATGTTTTGTATCAAACCGCGGCTCCGTGGATTTCAGCAGATTACAGCTGCTGCAGGCTGAAAAACGGCTGAAACTGCCTGCAGCAGACCGGAATTCATCAAATGAACCAGCCGAATTCACTGTGAGCCTCTGTATTCTTTATTGGACCCAAGTTTGTTCAGACAACAGTAACTGGATCTCTGGAGAACCAAGGAAAGACTAAAACCAGAGAGATTGTCTACCAGGTTCTGCAATGTTTATCTTTGTGGAAGTCAGGGTGTCCTTCAGTTGTTAAAAAACATTTAAAAAGCAAGATAACGTCTCTTTTTTATAAACACACTGAGTTTGTTCTGACTGGGTTTTCCTCTGGTCCTGTTTCAGTTCTGGATGCAGGTCAGCAGGCCCCTGGTGGAGGTGGTCCGCCTGGGCCTGGTGTCCTACCAGGAGGGTCTGCGGCTGCAGCAGGTCTACATAAACCGGCTCCGGTCCAGTCCGGCTCACGCCCTGCTGCTGTGTGAGCACCCGCCCGTCTACACCACCGGGATCCGACACCAGCCGTACCCCGGGGCCCTGCTGGACCGGCTCCAGCTGCTGGGGGCCGACGTCCACCGCGCCAACCGAGGAGGTCTCATCACCTTCCACGGCCCGGGACAGCTGGTCTGCTACCCGGTTCTGGACCTGTGCAGTTTCAAAAAGGTCAGAAACCAGCAGCGTGAGTAGGCCTGTTAGATAATAAAATTTACTGGATGATTAATTGTCTCAGAAACTATTGTGATAAACAATAATATTGTTTGGTGACCATTTAAAACTTTTATAATGATAATAATACAAGTACATCCTCTCAAAGATCAATAAACTTTAATTTTTAAAGAATGTTTAACAAAATGGACTCTCTGTCTAACAAAAAATGCACTTGATTAAAAAAACTAAAAACAACAAAATGGAAATTAAACACCAATGAACCAATGATGTGTGTGAGGTGCACCACTTTGCATTTTTCTTTTTGTACGTGGCTCATTGGTTGAATAATTGATAGATATCACTGGATTGAGCGTCATGTGACCTGGGCGTGGCTTTGCAAGGGTTTTTTTGTGCATTAAGCTAATGCTAAAGCTAACCATTGAAATCAATGAGCAGAATGTAGGGCGGTGCAAACAAACACTTTATAAACATACAAATGTCCCAAATACTTTGCTATAAACTGCAGAAATTGTTGCAACACATTTACAAGAGTTATGTTTCAGTGTTCATGTTTAATCTTATATAAAATTAGTTTTATCTGTTGTCAAATATATTATTTACTGATATTAAACTAGTAAAATATGGACTTTATTGGATACTGACTAAACTGCATAATAATTCAGAAATTATGATGTAAACTCACTAATGACAGACAGTAATGTAATGATTGAGCATCATAAACATAAACAGTCATGTTGTCAGACAGGCCGCTTTATTCAGATATTATATTGTCTACATCTAGTATTTGTGTGTTTTTTTAACACTTTTTTTAAACAAAAAGGAGAAAGAACACGTGTGTCAGCTTCAGATACAGCCTGCATCATTATGAAGCTGAAGAATAATTCTTTGTTATAAAAATACATTCATTAAACAATTCTTTGTGACCTGAAATATTTTTTTTGTTTTTACTGATGTTAAAATTATTGTATTTTACAGGAAAAATTTTTTTGTAAAGTTAAGCTGACGTAAAACTATCAAACAGTATAAATACATATCATATTGTATTACGTACATTTGCAATTCTATAGTTGTTTTATTGAAGAAATGTTTGTTAAACACACACAAATAAATATACATATACAGTATGTATACAAACAAACAAACACTTAAAATATAAATGTTATTATTTTAAATATCTAATCAGTTCTTATCAATGAATATATGTATGAATATCCAGCAGATCAGAACTCATTACCTTGTATGAAAAAAAGACATCTGTGAAATGTAAAATACTTATTTTAAGCCACTGTTAATCATTTAAATTAGTTATTTAGTTTAAAATTCCTTAACTATAAAATTCTAAATTATCTCAGCTTATTTTCTTCATAGTTTGGTAAAAATCGAGCAAGAAATAATAAATTTATAAGAGTTTTTCATCAGGATGTCGCCTCACAGTCCATTGATTTTGTTGAGGCTCCTCAGTGTGAGCACGTCCATGTAGCTAGCAACACGCTAGCCACGCCCACTCCAGTCATATATATCAATTGTCTGAGAGTTCACTCCTCCCAACGCTAAAACAGGAGGGGGGAGGGACATGTTTGGACTGGTCGTAACGTTGGTTCTGTTCTGTCAGAGTGTTCGGTGGTACGTGGGTCAGCTGGAGCGGACCATCATCACCCTCTGCAGCAGGTTCGGCCTGGAAGCCACGACCTCTCCTCACACAGGAGTTTGGGTCGGAGACCAGAAGATCTGCGCCATCGGTAGGTCCGGCCCAGCTTTGTTCCTCTGTAGGTTCTGTGTTTGATGCTTCAGTCCACCTGTGTCTTCCTGTGGTCAGGGATCCACTGCGGCCGTTACGTCACGTCTCACGGTCTGGCTCTGAACTGCAACACCGACCTGTCCTGGTTCCGCCACATCGTGCCGTGTGGCATCGAAGGGAAGGGCGTGACGTCGCTGAGCCGCGAGCTGCAGAGGGACGTCTGCGTGGAAGAAACCGTCCCTCACCTGCTGGACGCCTTCAGACAGCATTTCACCTGTCGGCTGACGGACGGGGACACACCTGAGGCCGATGAGGACAGCGGCGTCCCGTCGGCGTAGAGATATATGAAGTCATGTACTGAAAAATGTACGTCAGAAAATTAAATCTATAGTTTCACACTGTAAACGTTATAGAAAGTTTTTTCAAAAAACGTTTATATCATGGCAATGAAAAAAGAGTTCTGCAGTCTGAATATCTGGTTCACACAGGAGCTGGAGCTTATATTGAATTTCTTTTGTAAAAAGTCGTTACAAGGATTTACAGTACAGACCAAAGGTTTGGACACCTTCTAACCTTCCTCTACCTGTTGAAGCTCAGCAAGAGAATAACAAGAGTGTGTGAAGCAGAAATCAAAGCAAAAGGTGCTACTTTGAAGAACCTAAAATATAAGACATATTTTCAGTTGTTTCACGCTGTTTTGATAAGTATATGATTCCACACGTGTTCATTCATAGTTTTGATGCCTTCAGTGTGAATCTACAGTTTTCATAGTCATGAAAATAAAGAAAACTCTTTGAATGAGAAGATGTGTCCAAACTTTTGGTCTGTACTGTATATCTTATGTTAGTTTTTACCTCTTTTACTTTTTGTGGGAGTGGAAAGGAAAGATATTTGGTTCTAGTTTTTTTTTTTTACAGAAGTATTATCGTTTTTAAATAAATACTTTCTTCTCAAAGTTGATGGGAAAACAATAGAAGTCAGAGTATTTCTTATAAATTTGTTATTGCATTTTTTCTATCTATAAAGTCACATCCATTAATATTCAAAGATGATTCTTTTAACATTATTGCTGAATAAATTATAATTTGCAGAATCATAGCAGGAGGAATTGATTTTATTACTCTGTTATATTTAATTTTAATAGATGTTAACGTGTTTTCTAATAAAAGCTTTGTATGATAAAAAATGTTTCATCTTTTTCCAGAAGATGTACAATTGACCAAATACCCTTCTCGTACCAATCTTTAAAAATAATGATTTTTGTTTTATTCAGTGTATAAAGCAGAGCCCTGGTATAAAGTTGCCCGAAATGAATCAGTGCTGAACCGGAAGTGATTATTGTTCTTGTTTTAATATTTCACTGATTGATTTTTAAACCATGTATTTTAAGTGTTTTTAAACTAGTGAGACTTAAAATGTAACGTTAAAAAAACAAAACAAATAAATAAATATTTTTCAAGTTAAAAAACAAACATTTTTTTGCAAACCGGAAGTAATTGTTACCGGTGTTATTTTATGCCTATCATTTTTTTGCGTGTGAATATAAATAACTTTTATTTAAAATTTAAAACAGTTTGTCAGGATTAACAGAGCGGAATACACCCGGTTAATAGTATGTCTATAATAAGCTATGGATATTTATATGTATCTGTGACGCTAGCTAAATGTGGCTAACTTTACAGTGGAGGCGGAAGGGGCGGGGTCACGGTTAACGCGCAGCCGCAGTAACAACAAACCGGTAAGAGTCCGGAGAGAAGAGTCGACCAGTTTTTCTCCACCTGTTCGCTTCTGTCTGATGGCCGAACCCTAGCCCGGTCGTGTCGGTTAGCATGGAGGATACCGGAGGCCCCGGGGACCTGAACGCCAACACGAGACTTCAGAGCACCGGGGACCCGCAGCTGGACAAGGCTGTGCACCAGTGGTTAACATGGGACAGGGTGAGTGCACCGGCCGGGGCTGCTTTAGCTACCTGAACGACCGTTATCATAGAGTTTACTGTCCGGGACAAATGTCTCTATGAGGACAATAATGTCTCTGGTCTGTCCTGAAAATACGTTGACTTTAACTTCTCTCACCTGAGCAGCAAACCAAACCAGCACATTATTAAACCACCAGGTGTTTTGTTTTTACAGTGGGTGTTGTGTAGAAATTGGTACTCCTGGTTTTTGTGTTTGTCATCCAGCTGGAAGCTTTTAACCTGATTTAGACTGATGATAAACTGGATTATTTTAGTTAAACTGTATAAAACCTGAGGCTCCAGGGGAGGTCCGGGTCAGACCAGGTCAGTCTGGTCTGCAGACTAACCCTGAAAAAGCAGGGGTGGCACACCAAAACTAATATCTATAACAGAAAATTTATGACGTGTTTGTAAAAATGACAAATTGTAAACCGTCAATATAAAGCTATGGATTTGCCAACAAATGTTCAATTTGTAATTCTACAGATAATATTACTGATTTTGTTTCCTTCAGTGAAAAAAAAAAAAAAAAACAAGAGTAAGTATTTATAATGTTGGGGGGGACCCACTGGCCATGGATGCCATTTCCTGCATTCTGGTGTATTTTAACAGGTTGTTAAACAGATTTTTACCTACATAGGAAAACAGAGTAATCTACAAGTTATATGGAATATATTTATTTGTTCAGCAACAGAAACACTGGGTGAACTAACGTTTTATGGTAAATGTGAGGGTTCAAATCAATTAAATTTTAAATTTGACGGGCACAGTTCCCTTCAAAAATGATTGTCATTTCATTTAAAAATGTCAAAATACATATTTTAAAGATATTTACAAGGAACAAGCTTTTTAAAATGTAAAGCCATCACCTGTAAGTTAAAACTTTTATTTGCTTGTAGATGTTTACTTTTGCAGAGAAAAACTGTAATTATAAAACCAAATAAAGACTAAAAGAAGCACAATTACAAACTGCATCTACTGTAGTGTTATCCCAAATTATTAAGTTATTTGCTTTTTATGTCATAATAAATATGATTATGGTCTGTGAAAGAAAACGTGAGTACCCGGAGAAGATGTAAACACAGAACAGAAAGTTGATCTATCAACCTTTTTTCTTAGAGGCAATATGTTGCTCTCTGTGCCACTGTACTGCCTAATTTTATATTTATTATAAGAATTAATTATTTAATATTTGATTACAAATATATCTATGAGAACCTCCATCTTTATTTGAGAGCGTTGGTTTTAGACTGGTCTGCTTGTCCTTATTCAGAGCAGCTACATTTTAATTTTATTTTCTATTTTAAATAAAATATAATTTAATGTTTTCAACTTTTAATTGTTAAAAAAAATCAAAAGAAAAAACCTGCCCCATTTTTTAATATTTTCCCCCGTTCAGCAGACTAATCGATTTCTGTTCTCAGAGCTTGTTGTAGTTGATCTCATTAATCACGTCTCTATGAATGATTTCTGTCACACTGGTTCTGTGCAGAAGTAGACAATGTTTTTATAGCCATATTCTGCTGTTTGTTTTAGTTTGAAGCTGATCTGTATGGAAAATCTGTGTTCATGTGTACTCTGTGATTTAAAACGTAGTTGTAGTTTTAGTAATACAACTGGTTACATAAGTTTCTCAAACATCTTTTTGTTATTTGAGGACATTTACTACATGTTAGTTGTACTCAACAGGTACATTGTTCTTTGAATAATTTCTAACATTTATTTGGTTAAAGTTTATTTAGTCTGTAGGATATTCTCTGGTTCCTCAGGTTGATGAAGGTAACTTGGTCTGTTGGTTTCTCAGCTGCTGTGTTAAATGGTGCAGAGGATGTGTTGTGATAAAGCTTACTTGGTGCTGTAACTATTTTCATTGGGAAACCTGAGGTGGGGAGCAGTGATGGGATGCTTCTTTCATTAGGTGTAGAAAAAACAGGCAGCAGATTGCTTGAATCCATGGAAATTTCACATCTGATGACTTCTGTCAATGTGTCACTGTTATTTGTTTGTTGAGCGCTTGATTGTTCATCCCTGTGTGTAGTTAATGTGTGCTTATCAGCACATGAATCGTGCGTGCCATCTTCTCACATGTGTATTGGTGAATTGCATAATGATGACATCTCCATGTATTGTGGATATGAAGGTAGGGTATACATTTAATTCACTTTATTTCATTGACTCTGACTCAGATTCAACTTCTATGCTGTTTAATTTTTCATTAAATTTACATGATAATAAAACTGTTTGGTAACATTCTGCAGTAGCAATAAGTAATTGCCGTCGTGCATGGTTCTTGAATTTGAGGAATTTGGTACTGGAAAGTCCTTGAAAGGCCCTCAAATTTGATGTTGACCAAGGTGTGGGAACCCTGGCATGAGAAACATCTGGAAACAGGTTTATTAATCATTTAGGAACATCTGGAACCAGGTGATAACCGAGGAGCATCTGAACCAGGTTTATTAATAGCTGAGGAACATCTGAACTAGACATGGGCTAAATACCGGTTTCAAAGTATACCGTGATATGAAAAGGTCTTTAGTGGTTTCAAAACCACTAAAATGTTCTGTCATATTGTGCCTACAGTATAAGCAGTTTTTGTTTATTTTTCCTCCAGTCTGTGCCGCTGCAGACTTTCCCCCGCGACCCCTCCTTCGTGCACTCCTTAGCACTTGCAGCTCTGCAGGAGTGTGCGGGGGAGGGGTCGCGGGTGGTGGTGGATGAAAAACAGGGTTCCCCTTTTAAAAATAATAAATCCAACTATATGAAAATATTTAGAATGCTGTAAAGATTAAAGCAATGTGGACCGTGGAGGCAACGCATCTACAGTACAGGGCTCCAGAGTGCGACCAATTTACACCAGAGCAAATTCCTAGTCTGTAACACTTGTTTACTGACAACGGCAATAAAGTGTTTCTGATTCTGATTTGGTCACAAATGCGACCTGATTTCCTAATAGCGATACAAACATACTTTTATTTCTTTTTTTTTTCCAAATCAGAGTCTGAAATACTTTTTTTCTTGTTAACTGTGGAGATGAAAATAAGATGTGGACGGTTGCTCACTCTTAAGTTTGTCTTGCTAATAACAGTCGGGGTCTGCTCTGTGAGCTGCAGATCATTTCAGCAACATAAAGAAGCTCACAGGTATGGCAGGCCACTTTTACACTTAGGGTGTATTCACACCAGGAAAGTCCTTTGGTCCACTTGTTTGGTCCGGACCAAAAGTGGACTTTATTTTTTTCA
>JAUBOC010000128.1:19938-35398 GCA_032275365.1 Anablepsoides cearensis | reverse complement strand
GGTGAAGTGTCTTGCCCAAGGACACAACGACTGAGACGGCTGGACCGGGTATCGAACCAGCGACCTTCCGGTTCCGGGACTGTCATAAAATGTAACATTCTACTACATTACGTTATCACTAATCAGTGAGCAGTATTCTGAAATAAGTATGCTCTGTCCTCATGTGTCAATAATCTATCATGTCAATAAAAACAGAAACTATCCAGGTTGGTCCTCAGGCTTCTCTCTATAATTAGGTATTCATCAATCGTTGATGGGTTAATTCTCAGGTTTCACCATTTGATTGATCACTCATTGGTTGGTCCTCAGGCTCCTCCCTCTGGTTGACTTTCAATTGGTCATTGGTTGGTCCACAGGCTCCTCCCGCTGATTGTTTTTGGTTTAGTAATTGGTTAATCCTCATGCTTCACCCTTTGATTGTTTTTTGATCAGTCATTGGTTGGTCCTCAGGTTCCTCCCTCGGATTGGCTTTCAATTGGTCATTGGTTGGTTCTTGGGCTCCTTCAACTGATTTTTTTTCTAATCAGTCATTGATTAGTTGATCCTAAGGCTCCACCCTCTGATTGTTTTTTGATCATCTATTGGTTGGTCCTCAGGTTCCTCCCTCTGATTTTTTAAAATCAGTCATTGATTAGTTGATCCTCAGGCTCCACCCTCTGGTTGGTTTTTAATTGGTCATTTGTTGGTCCTTAGGCTCCACCCTCTCATTGGTCGGTCCTCAAGCTCCTCCCTCCGATTGTTTTTTTTTTTGATCTGTCATTGGTCGGTTGTGTTTCAGATGCATCAGGTGGAGATGGAGGGCGTGGTCAAAGGCATCCAAGCAGATATGACCAAACTGTCCAAGAGTCACATTCACACCTCCAACACCGTCAGCAAGCTACTGGACAAGAGCCGCAAGCTGTCCGTCACCATGAAGGAGGTCAGAGAAACTGACACCTGTCATTCCAACCTGGCACAGCTGTCTGGTAACTCGTCATACTGAAGACCTGTGGTGCTGATGTTGCAGGTTCGTGAAAGGATGGAGCGTCAGGGTGCCCAGGTGAAGAAGCTGGAGGCAAACCATGCCCACCTGATCAGCAGAAACAACTTCAAAGTGCTCATTTTCCAGGTGAGTGACAACAGAGTTCAGCTCCTGCATGGCATGCTGGAAAATGTTGGCCCTCCTACAGCGTTTTGGTCAAGTGATCTGCTTGCCCATGTCAGTAGGTAACCTTATATGGTTGTGTGTTTCTGCTAAAACTGAGCTGGAAATCTTTTAGGGAAAAGGACTAATCATAAGTTTTTTTTGCCACAGTATCTGAGTTACTGCTGTCATTTCTATCACTGTGAAAGAGTATAATACAGGTACTCTGAATGTGCAACTGTGAGTTTGTGTGAAGATCATCTTCCTTTTTCTGTCTTTTCCCACCACCACTAAACATTTCCATCCTCTCAAAATACTCAGCATTCCTTTAGCCCATGTGTGAGTGTGTTCTGGAGTCAGGGTGTGGTTCTCTGTCAGCACTGTCTGTTTACTCCAATCGAACTTCACTGCAACATGTGCAGTGGGTCAAACATGTAATTAATCACCTACAACCCATCATACACAGACAGGGCCTGCCTGTGGCATAGGCAGTACAGTCAAAGGCTGAGGGCGCCGTCCATCTAGGTGGCGCCACAAATGGAGAAGACAAAACTTGTTTTGTGGGTTTCTCACTCTCCTTTGTTACTACATGAGGTTATATGAAGCAGAGGATAACTCATGATGAAATGATCATATGATGCAGTCAAGACTAACTACTGGTGCTCAGTGTGTAGAAATAAGGGTGATGTAATTTCCAAGTATGATTTTCAGATAAAGTTCAGGTTAAACTCTGGTTTTCAACATTGTACATTCATAAAATTCTGATTTCATGTTTTATTAATTTCAAGAATTTAGTAAAATGCTTTTTAAATGGCTGGAAAATGTGTATTTTGAGTAGATATTTTTAGTTTTAAACAAATACTAACTGCATAGTAACATTACAAATGTTAGCAGGACTTCTGACTTCTGGTATAGTTTTTTTTAATGAAATATATTTATTATATAACTAATTTATTTATTATTATTGGACAACCTGGTTTCTGAATATAAAACATAATATCAAGACAAAACTATTTAATGAACGTAAATTGGCTTGGAGATTTAGAAAATTGCTACTGAAATCTTGCCTACAGTGCCAAATTGGCTAGGGCCGGCCAAGTGCACAGGTAATCAATCAATCAATCAATCAATCAATCAATCAATCAATCAATCAATCAATCAATCAATCAATCAATCAATCAATCACACACAGATTACAGATTTGTCAGATGAATTCAGGGACCAAGTGGTAGACTTGTTGATGGAAAGTCAGTCTTCACTCGTCAGTCCTGTAGCAATCTGTGGAGGAGATAAAGCTTTTGTAAAGAGGAGTGGGCAAAATTCCTCTTCAAATGTTCAAACCTGGAGACCAACTACGTACAAGAAATGTAGTTGGTCTACCAAGAACAAATTTAGGCTTTTAGGGTATCAAATACCTATTTCACAAACTTAGAGACCGTTTGTTTTTCTGTAAATGGGCAAACTTAAAAAAAGATTATTTCCTTCAGTGTTAAGTTTCAGCCCCATTCCTCAGTCTTCTCATAGTTTACTTCAGGTTCTGGTCAGAGGTTCTGAGAAACCGGGGCAGTGCAGAGACTTGTTCACAAAAAGAACATTTACTTTGAATAAAAATTAAAACGATTTAATGTGGATAAAAACAGGAATTTCAAAAATTTTCTTTATGACACAAAAACTTGTTTTGTCCAAATATTGATTTTGACTGCAGATGATACAGTAATTCTGATGTTTGATGGTTTTTCTACAGATTCCCTGAGGTTTTCCTTGTGCCCTCCTTCTCTCTGTTACAGGAGGAGAATGAGATCCCCACCACCGTTTTTGTGAAAAATCCTCCTCCATTCCCTCGGGATGAGGGTTTGGAGGAAGGTGAGCAACCTGAACCAGGTGTCAGTGACAGTCAACAAGAACCCACCTTCAAGACCATTGATCTGTCATCTGACGAAGATGTCGGCCTGGAAGCTGACCTGGAGGAGGATGACATGTGGTCTCAAGATCTGGAGAACATGGAGGAGTCCAAAGCTGAGAAACTGAAGCGATCCAGCATGAAGAGGGTAAACCCAGAGACATGTGAGCAGATGTCCAGGTGTTTCTACAGTCACTCAAGTATGACTGCGTGTCTCTTTGCAGGTTGACAGTCTGAAGAAGGCGTTCTCCAAGCACAACTTTGAGAAAAAGATGAACAAGATTGGAACAAAGCTGGTTTCTGTAGAACAACGAGAGAAGATCAAACAGAAAACAGCCAGCCTGAAGTTCAGCATCAGGAAGGTACAGAAGTGCCTGCTCATTATAAATCAGGTTCTGGTGTGAGATTATGCCCTGGTTTAAATGTTCTGCTCGTGTTTTCAGCCTCGCAGTAGCTCAGACTCTCAGCCCCAAGAGGCCTCTGCTAAGACCGAGGACTCCCCCTCTGCTGAGGCCGACATCCAGGTCTCCCCGTCAGGCAGCGCTGAGCCGGAGGTCTCCTTCACTGATGTCCATGCTCAGCTGGCCCCGGCTGAGCAACAAGAGGGGATAAAAGAAGACGTGGAGGAGGAGGTGGAAGAGAAGGTGGAGGAGAAAGAGGAGGAAGTGAAAGAGGCTGCGATAGAGGGTTCTCTGGTGGTAGAGGCGGATGTGTCTGTGGTCTCTGAGGGAGTCAGTGAGGCGTATGCTCTGTCCTCCACCCTCCCTCAGGAGGAGAGAAGAGCAGAGGAGGAGGAGGACGATCAATCCTAAGCACTAATTAAGAAATCTGACCAATCACAGTCTAGACCTTGTTAAAGGAGCCAATCAGCATTTTGATGAATCATTGAACTCATCAATATTCAATCAGGAACTTAAAAAAAAGTTCCTACATGTTTACTCCATACAGTTAAAAGTTCCTTAAAGGTTCTTCTTGTGCATTCCCACACTGTTCCCTTAATCTTTCCCAAAATAGGCTTGTTCCATGTGACCTCACGATGCAATACAGGGAGAGTACGAAATGCAGCTGGAGGGCAGGAAGTGACATCCTTCTTTTTTTCTGTAGTTTACAGCTGCTCCAATCATTCTAACCAAGAAAAGGAAAAGAAGTATTACAGAGTACCAAAGACTGTCATACACAAAGGTGAGAAATGTAGAAAGCTCACAGAGCAATGTCGTAAAAAGTGGATTTTAAACCTACGTCTATGTTAGGGGTGTAAAGATTCATTGATCTATATCAATATGTCGATTTTGAACGGTTCACGATTCAGCTATATTGAGGCAAAATGAAAATATCCATCTATATCGTCATCATATTCTTGATGGGAATTGATATCATATGACTATCTAACAAAGTCATTGTGTTAGATGGACATATGATATCACATTATATTGATCGCAAACTTGTGATTTGAATTGAATTGAAATCGTATCGTGACAAACTTTATGATATCAAGAAATATTGAATCATCATCCAAATGTATCGATGTAATATTGTATAATGATAAAGCTGGTGATGTACACCCCTAGTTTATGGTCTGGAGAAGCAGAGTCTGCCGGTGGTATGTTAGCTAGCTAATTCATTTTTTGTGGCTTTTTGTGGCTGTGTTTATAAAACATTCATTTATCATAAATTGCTCATTTATTAGTACTTATTATTAGGTTACAAATAGTCTAATATGGACCTCTTCTGGACTTTTTGGGCTGCCCTAGTGCTATGCATGTTTGTTGATGTTAGCCACTGCTAGCATCTTGGATATAACAATATAAAGACAGACACTCACCCTGGAGAAGATTAAATGATAGGCATTGTGGAGCCATTTAATACCAAGGCTGTGGATTCACCTGCTGACAAAAAAGTTACACACCTCCAAACTTTTACAGGCTTTGGTGTAGTAAGAAGGACCAGTTTGAGATTTTAACAGCTTTGATTATCGACAAGTCTTTAAGTTCTGTCAAAAACTCATTCATCTTCATGTGATGTATCACGTCCAACATGTCTTGAAACAGGATCTAATACGGACTCTAAAATTACTTCCTCCATAGATAATTCACTTCCTGCCCTCCATTGTGCATCATCAAAACCATGTTACTGAAACCCTATTATCCATATGGTCCTGTCAATGTTCCTCTTGTGCTCTCACAATGTTTTCCCCACTCTTACCCAGGCCTACATCCAAAGTTTCTCTTCATGTTGCCTCAATGTTTTCCTCAAAGTTCTGCAATGTTCTCTGATTTCACTACATGCCTCTCAGAGGTGGATCTTAAACACATTTGGAGATGAGAGCAGAAAAAAGCTGAATGGTTCCTTTAAGTTCAGAGCTCTAGTTTGTTTTATTATTGATAAAATATTCTAAAATGTTCTTTTTTTGAGTGGAAACCTGATCACACCGCATAGGTATCTGCTTGTGTGAGAAGATCTTCCTCATTTTTAAGAAAGATATATGTCTGAAACAAAAATGTTAAAGAAACTAACACCTTGTATTGTTGTTTTGACAAAGTGTCAGGTTAAAGTTTGTATGATGGAAATTTATCTTGATCTGAAACCTGGAGCTAAATGTGTTGAAATACATGAACCTTGTAATTATTATTAATATAGGCACATGCAGCTGACACATTAAACATACTAAATATCCTGAGTTGAAGAGCTTCCCAGGTGACCCTTTGCCACACAAACACCTGAAAGCCAAAAATACCTTTTTATGTTCCACCACTGAACCAGTCTGAAAACTGTGAAGCTCTATCATGGTTCCAGTGGTTCTTCTGAGGTTTGTGCCATCATTCAAAGGTCCTGTCTTATAGAGTTCTTCAAATGTTTCCCAAACATTTCACTAACACTTCTTGAACTTTCCAGATTCTTCAAAGTTTCTGTACACATCTACTGAGATTTGTTTTTATTAGTGTTCTCTATAGATTCCCTTTGTTCTTTTCTCACATTCCTTGCTCTGAGATCTTCTCCAGTGTATTTGAATATGTTTTGGGTAAATCTTTGGTTACAAGAAGCTTCTGTCACTCAGTTGTTGTTCCACTAAGCCTCAACCTTGTTTTTATAAGATTTGAATGTTCTTTTCCCTAAATTTCCCTTTAGTGGAAAAAAATTCTTCATAAATTAGCCTAAAGGTAAAACAGTTTATTTTTGCCAAAAGTTTTTTTATTGTCTAATGCTGTGGGTTCTCTTACAATTTTGAGCTTCTTAAGTGTTTTCCCTGATGTGTTATTTAAGGTTCCTTAAATGTTCTACCATTCTGAAAGGTATTTATCACCATCCTCAGAACAGGTTAACAGGTTTCTGTGATTTGTTGTCCTCCAACATTCCACTTCAGTTTCTGGAACATTATCCTGATGTTCTTTAACTCCCCCACAGTTACAGTTATCTTCATACATTCCCTTTTCATTCCACTAATGTTCTGTGTACACAGGCTGCTGGTCACCGTTTTAATTTGATAACTATCTGACAGGGATCATGTTACAGTTTTAAATTCATTCATTGGTCAATATGTTTTGTTTTTCTGATTGTTTAACTGCCTGTTTGCAGTATTCAGATCGTCAGAACTGTTCTTATGTGTTTAAATCAGTTTGAAACTTTGTTGCCAAAGATTTTTTTTTTCACAGTTGTTGATTGATCACCAAGTAACAAATAAAATGTGTGACACCATGTTCCTGTTTTGTTATGGCTTCTTTAACATTTTAGTTTAGTTTTGTTTGTCACTTCTCTCTTAATATGACTTTAGATTTAATAAAGTTTTACATGTTTTGGGTTTACTTTATACATTTTAGAAAGGAATGTTTCCAGTGGGAGAAAAAAAAAAACAGAGCTTTCCCAACTTTGATAATCAGATAAGAGCATGCACAGCTACTCAACTCTGACCCCTGGTGCATGTAGCAGAGAATTACATTTAGCAATCATTCCAAAAGAGTAACCCCTGTTTAACTAACACTAAATTGTTTTCAAAGAGGATTTAAACTCTTTTTTTTGCACAGTTTGACTAGGACTAACCACCCTCACAGTGAGCTTCAAATCCAGATAGACACCTTCATGCTGAGGCCTCATGAGGGGAGACAAGCTCGTGATCACATTGATTGAAGGTTGGCAGACCTGCTGGTGTTTTGGGGTGAGTGCTGAAACACTGTGCAGGTCAGTGTCTTCATCAGTCTCTGTAGCAGACCACTGTCTCTACTTCCCTTAAGTCAAACAAAGGGTTCTTGAGTCAACATGAGTCCATCTGTCTAATAACAGCAAACTGGGTCTAACAGGACAATGATGCCAAACACAGCAGTTAATTTACAACAGAACGGGTCAAAAAGAGAAGAATCAAAGTTCTGCAGTGGTCCAGTCAGAGTCCAGAACCTCAACCTGTTTGAAACCCTGTGCTGGTATACCTTCAGAGAGCTAAGCAAAAACTCATGTCTGCAAACAATGAGTTGAAGCCGCACTAGAAAAAAAGGAGTTAAATGTTCTCCCCAACCATGTGAAAGACTGAAAAAGTCCTACAAAACACCAAGAGTTACATCTATAGGAGGTTCTGTTGCTTCAGGGGCTGTAAACAGTTGAAGGAAGTTTTATAAACGATTAATTGAATGCAGTATTATATTTTATACTTTCTGATCATTGCAAGAAAGGTCAAAGCAGACAAAGGGTGTCTTATCATGTGTTCTCTCTCTCTAGTCTAAACAAAAGTCAGTTACATTATGTCTGAGGTAAAAGGTAACATATCCAGGAAGAGAAATACAGTGTAAGATCAATTCAATATTACAGTAGAAAGAAGTTGTTAGTGTTTTGCAGAGTCTCTGCTTAGAGCAGGGCTGCTGTGTTTTGTCTTGGTTTTAGTTCAAGGTCTGAGGCCTGCTGTGCTGTACTGTGATCCTGATTGGAGTCACAAGATTGAGAATAAAGTTTTGGGAAGAAATCCAGTGGGTTCTGCTTTTATTCAGACACATCATTTTGAACAGCGCATATTATTTCTACACAGTCTTTACTTCAGGTCAGATCTGGATTATTTTAGAACCTGGTAAAACTGGATCAGTTTGATTATGTCCTCAGAAGTAAAACTAAAACTGAAAAAAGCTGGACTCTTTTCTTTTTTTCTAGGAGAGTAAAAACCAGGTGTGATTTCTCTCTCAGCTCTAGTGTGACCTTTGACTTCTTTCTCTGTGGGAGGGGCAGCGAATGGGGTGTTCTTTTAAACATCCAATAGGAGAACAGCAGTGGTGATTGAAAAATAGAAGATTCAATCAGGACTAGAGGGGCGGGGCCATAAACTTTCCTCCACACTCACAGAGACCACTGCAAAGTCTCTGCACAGTTAAATAAACTGTGGGTCCTCCATGGTTCAGACTGTAGCACAGCTTCCTGTCTGACTGTAGTACTAGTACCTGCACAGGTCTGACTGTAGTACTAGTACCTGCACAGGTCTGACTGTAGTACTAGTACCTACACAGGTCTGACTGTAGTACCTACACAGGTCTGACTGTAGTACCTGCACAGGTCTGACTGTAGTACTAGTACCTGCACAGGTCTGACTGTAGTACCTACACAGGTCTGACTGTAGTACTAGTACCTACACAGGTCTGACTGTAGTACCTACACAGGTCTGACTGTAGTACCTACACAGGTCTGACTGTAGTACTAGTACCTGCACAGGTCTGACTGTAGTACCTACACAGGTCTGATTGTAGTACTAGTACCTGCACAGGTCTGACTGTAGTACTAGTACCTACACAGGTCTGACTGTAGTACTAGTACCTGCACATGGATTCAGCCCTGTCTCTTGTCTCTGTGCTGTCTCTGTTAGCATGTAGCCTCCAGGTGTTGGCTGCTGCTCTTCTGGCTGCCAGGTACAGTGGGCGGAGTTCTCCAGTGGACAGATGGGTCCTGCTGTGGCTCTTCTATGATGTCATCGTCCATCTGACTCTGGTGAGAGGAGTTTGTTCTTTTCTTCTTGTTCTACATCTCAGTATATCTCTTGTTTTGTTTACAGGAGGGTCTGTTTGATTACATCTCTGCAGTTGTTGTTTCTTTGTTTACATGAGTATAAATCTGTTTATGTATTTATGTCTTTTTTTGTTCAGAAGGGTCTGTTTACATGGTTGTTATTAAGTCTTCTAGAAAGTCTGTTCATTTACATGTCTGTATTTGTGGTTATGTAAATGCAGAAGGATGTGTTTGTTTACATATCTCTGGGTGTTACTTTTTGTTTACAGGAGGGTCCTTTTGTTTACATGTCTCTGGTTGGGACGGTGGAAGTGTCTGAGGGTCCACTGGCTGAGTTGTGTAAGTTTATGTTTCAGTTCCCTTCATGTTGTATTTTGGAGTGTTGCTGTACATGTCTATGTAGTATTTGTACATTGAAGTACTGTTTACTGTTTTAAATGAGTACAGGCACTCTGACAGTTATTAAAATCAGCAGCTTGATGTGAAAATCAAACACCACAGCTCCTAAAAGATTCCAGTCACAAGGAAATGAATCACTGCTGCAGTAAAAACTGGAATTAAATGAGGTTAAATTTGAGCAGAGAAACTAAAGTGTTTGTAAACAGTTTTTTGTAGAAAGTTACTGTTCGTACTGTGTGTGTTTGTGTGTTGTAATAAACATTTGTTTAACCTCAAAAGTCCAGTTTTTAAATTAAATGTTGCTGAAACAGCAAGTTTCTCAATGGATCTGCGCTCAAAAATGCAGCCTAGGTGGAGTAGTCGAACACAGATCCACTGATCCTTCAACACAGAGCATCTTCAAAAGACAAGTTGATAAAATACATTTTAAAAATCTGTATTATTCGATACAAGTGTCTTCGATACGGGTACATGTGTTGTTGCACCCCTAGTTTTCAGGTTACTCTCCTGAACTGGAAAACCTGGAGCACTTGATTTTCATCAACTTTAAGTATCAACTTTTGATTTTATTGTTCTTGGAGACTTCAAAACTCACTGAAGGAAATTTTGTAACTGATTAATTGAATGTTATGCAGTTTTTTTTCAGTATTTTATACTTTCTGATCATTGTAAGTGAGGTTAAAGCAGACAAAGAGTTGGTGTGTGTCTTATCATGTGGTCTTTCTTTAGCCTAAACAAAAATGAGTTGTGTTCTACGTCTGACGTAAAAGATAACACCTCCAGTGGTGTAACCAGGAAGAGAAATACATAAGGTCACTTCATTGTTATAGAAAAAGAAGTGTTTTCAGAAGTTGTGAGTTTTCTGCAGAGTTTCTGCTTAGAGCAGGGCTGCTGTGTTTTGTTTTTTGTTTTAGCTCAAGGCCTTACGATGACTGCTGTCCAGAAGAGTCAGAAGATTGAGAATAAAGTTTTGCAAAGAAATCCAGTGGATTCCTGTTTTATTCAGACATACCATTTTTGAACAAAGCATTTATTTATACAGTAACAATAAAATCAGCTTGTTGAGAGGTGATTAAGTGGAAAAGCCTTCTAGATCTGATCCAGAGCGGAGTTCTGAACTAGGCATAGTCTCTCTATAATAAAGGATCATCACAAAGGCACTTGGTATCAGACTATTTTAGGCCTAAGGTTGACCATTAATTCTGTAATTGTATCATCTGACCTATACTCCAAATGTTTGTCTTTGAAAGATTTGAGGATAATATTGTTCTACTCTGCAGAGGCACCTGGCTTGTGTGGGGATACTTGTAGCTCCTCAGATTAGTGCTTGTGTGTTGGGAGTTTTCCCTGGTGGACAGTTTCTCAACGCCGGTGGGATTGAGAATATCCACAAAGTAATTCTTGCACCTCCTGAAAACATCACCGGTTTTAGGTCAACAGCACCCCAGCTTCACTAAGCACAGTGTTAGTAAAGTGCTGCTTTCTTCACTTCAATCACAGAATGATTTGCCAGAATCTCCTTTGAGCTGTTTAAATAGCAGTAAAAAGCTCAATGAGGATAAAGACATTTTAAAAATGTGTTCCGTGTACCATAAACATGTACATAATAAGATTTATTGAGATAAAAGTTAATATATTTATTCACTAAATTCCTGGCTGTTGGATAATCAGAATCTTTCCATATATTATATAGTCTGAAGATTTTTACGTTGTATATTATTTATTTTAATTTGGCAATTTGTTCAAATGATAGTGTCACATGACTTGTCATACACATGTTCTTACAGGAACTTAAACAGTTCAACTATGATTGGCTTCACAAGTTGCTCCTCTGTGTCTCAGGTGTGTGTAGTGTGGCCTCAGGAGGATCATCACTGAGGTTTCTGGATGTTTCACACACTGCTTTGTTGAGAAAAGACCAGTACAGGTGCTGATGGGGGCCTGGTTTGGATAGTTTGTGGAGGGATTCTTAGTTTAGACGTCTGTTTTTATAATAAAAACTATTTAACTCTTAATGTTCTGTTCAATCTTCATTTTATGTTGCAGCTCAATGCTTAGAAAGGTTCTCATTCATCCAGGTCAGGATCAATCAAGAAAAGGAAACAAAACAAAACAAAACAAAAAAAAAACAATTGGACTTTGATTCTGAAGACATTTTGCTACAGATCCAGGCTTTCTCAGTTCAACATGTGTGGAGTTGTGTGGCATTCCAAGCTTTATACACCTTCATGAGACCTCATTAGTCTAATCTTGTGCAGATTAGACTGGAACAACTCACCCCTCACAATGGAGAGTCATTAGGCTCTTTGTTTACCTGACTCACAGAGAGATGTTTTAATCAATACGTAAAGTCCAGATGGTTTGTTTTTAACCTTTCTTTTAAAATAAATTTGATCAGAACATGTGATGTAAGATGGCGCTGTACATTTCAGCCTGAGGAAGGGCTGTTCTAACAGTCATCTGTTGACAATAAATGAGTTGAAGGTGAAGTCGGGCAGTGTTCAGTTTGTTTCCTGGTTCTACCCCATGATTGCCTGCATGGTGGCTGAACACCTGTGGGTCTCTCACCTGTTCATCTCTCACCTGCAGGGAAGGAATATGGTAAAGCTGACAGTCGTTGGTTGGTTTCTGACCCAACAATCGTCTCTTTGGAGATTCTCACCGTCGTCCTTGTCTCTCTGATCGCTGTCCTGCTGATACATGCCATACAGAATGACAAGTACTACAGGTAATTCTACTACAGGTAACACTGCTGAGTAACTACAGGTAATACTAGTAAAATGTAATACTGCTAGGATACTATAGGCTAAATGACTAGTGTTACCTTTACTAAAGTACTAGTAATATCACTTCACTACAGGTAATCTAAAAAAAAGGTTAGTAGGTCCATCAGCCCAGACTGGTAATCCTGCTCCTCTGTGAACAAGAGCATAAGAGGCTGATGCTCCTCTTTTGTATGTAAACAAACAGTTTTGATTGTCATCATTAACTTGTTTGTCCACCAAGTAAAGGCTGCTCTGCTCAAAGGCTGAGTTTATCTGAAACTCCTCAGACAGACTGAAGGTCATATAAGTTTGTATTAGACAAACCTGACCTGTTGAGAAGATGGTTAGCCAATATCAGTACAGACACGTTTCATCATAAAGTATCATCAGGTATACAGTGAACATTTTTAAGTGTCGACTGGTAAAGAATTATTTGTCAGGTAAGAAATAATAAATATACTTTATTAGTCATTTTTCCAACTAGCTAAAAAGTCTAAGTTATTGACTTCAGGTATGGTTTAGATGATTGTTACTATGATACATTTTTCCTTATAATATTTAGCTGTTTTACATGATTGTTAAATTAAATTAGCATACTTAATTATACTAATTTATTATAAAAATATTAGATAATTTAGGGACATAGATCCAGCTGGGCTGTGAGCTGTTGCCCTGTTTAGTTGCCATTTTCACTCCTCCATGATGTCACAGATCTTAACAGTGGGCAGGATAGGCAGGGCTCAGTCTAGTGTTATTTAACTCTATGGTCTCCATCTGTCCCTCTCTCTGTCCATCTGTCTGACTTGTGTTCATCCTTTACCCGTCTACAGGCACTTCCTGCAGGTGTCTCTGTGTGTGTGCGAGCTGTACGGTGGCTGGATGACCTTCTGTCCTGATTGGCTGCAGGGCAGTCCTCACCTGAACACGTCCAACTGGCTCCACCTATGGGTCTACCTGCTCTTCTTTAACGGAATCTGGGTCCTGGTTCCGGTCCTGCTGCTGCTCCAGTCGTGGTTCTGTCTCAAAGATCTGTATGCGCTCAGAACAGACACCGCCGCTTCCAAGAAGAAGAAGCAGCCGTAGAGTTGTCTGTTTACCAACCAGATGTATTAAAATCAATAAATACAATCCGACAAATAATCGTCTCTCAGGGTGGAAACAGGATAATTAGACTGTTTAATCAATAAAAACCTTTATTGGTTTCATCTCTATAAATAAAAACATGAGGTAAAATGTGTCAGTGCCATCCTAAAATTCTCCTGCTCTCCTCTTAGCTTAGCTTTCTTTCATCCTCTTCCTCCTCGCCACCCTCAGCTCCTCTTCATCATCTTGTTAACAGAAAAGAAGGCCTGCTGCAGACCCAGACCCTGCACAGCGCTGCAGGCCTGGATCTCCCACAGCCGGTCTGTGTAACTGGGCAGGTCCAGCTTGGTGGAGACCTGAGGGGAGGAAGAGGAGGACAGAGGAAGGTGAGACGAGGAAGTTCAGGGCGTAACAAGATAGACTCCCCGCTACCCTGAGCACAATAAAGGTTATAAAGATCATGGGAAAATGTTTTATTCATGGTGATAAATATAGGGCACCATGTGTAAAATAAAATGTAAAAAATGTCACAAACACATTTTTATTATTTGGCTCACTTTGTTTAAAAATCCTAGTTAAAATTTGATTAACCTTTTATTGTTATTGAGCTCACATTTACCTAATTTTTACAAAAAGTTAAATTTAAGTGTTAAATAATACATGTTTAAATATTAAATTCTAAATCTAAATGCAAAAATTAAATCCTAAAATGTCTGTTGTTAATGCTTGGCTCTTTTACAGCATCATACTGAAACAAAAACAACCACTAATGCTGCTAACAATCTTAACACTGCTAACACTTCCCTACAAGCCATCAACCTTAGCAGCTAGCCAGGACGATGACATCATTCTGTGACAAACGTCAATGCTAGCTAATTAAAAGATGTCAACAAGGGAAGACTTGTCCATCCAGTCTTACATGGTGGACCACCAATTTAGTTGGTACGTCTAGACCTTATTTACAAGTTCTGCTGCAAATAATTAGATGTAATAGTTCAGTTTTCTCTATTTTCTACGATGTTTTCTGAACGAGCTGAAAAGTATGACCTAAGCAGAATATAAAGACATCTTTGCAATGGAGACTAAACTAAACTTTTCTGCACTCCTAGAGGCTCCATGTACACAACTAAATGTATTTAATTGCTAAAAAAAGAGGACTTTGCCTGATATGTCCCCTTTAAGATTAGATTTTAAAAAAGCCCCAGTGAAGGAGTGTACGGCTTCAGGTAGTTGAGTTGGTTCCACAGTCTTGAACAACCCAAAAGGCTTGGTTACCCCAACGCTTGTATTTAGATTTTGGGATCAATAGTAAGAAGATATTAGGTGAAAGTTCTGTAATATACCAGAATATACCAGTAGGGTGTGGAGAGTTATACAGATGAACGAACAGATTGCCTCAGACAACTGCTCCTCAAAAATATCCATGTTGTTTGGATGAACAACAGCCAGCTTCTGGAAGCGGAGCAGTTGAAGCAAAAAGATGACGGAGAGCTTTTCAGCTTTAACAAAACCCACCCACAAACCTCTGACCAATCACATCATGTCCTATGCAGAGGAAGAAAAGTTTGCTGTGGGTCTTGTGACAAGAAGGGGTGGGCAACACAAAGCTGAGAACAAAATGACACAATTTGTCACTAAACTACGACAACGAGAGTGAATTTTGCTGGTTCAGATGGACCACGTGGAGGCCTTTAATGATAAAGTTTAACTCAAAAAGTCAAGCTCTGCTCTGAACCTTTAGATAATATCAGTGAAAATTCTACAACACTGACATGGTAGGTTCTGGGACAGTTTCTTCTAGCTGACCCTATCGTGAGACAAAAACAGATTTTATACGTGATGGCAGAAGACGCATGTTGATGCACTGTTTTTGTTTCAAAAGTCAAAGACAAAATGAGAAAAATAAGAACTAGACTCTTATTGTGATATATTTCACTTTGTAAAAGACTTCCCATAGTTCAGGGTTATTCAGCTAAATCACTCCAGGGGCCACAGTTACTGCAGGTCAACAGCTCAGCAATAAAGTTATTATGTAAAAAAAAAGAAAACAGGCATTACAAAGATCTGTTACCTTTGAAATAGATTATTTTGCTGCATTTAATCATAGATACTACTACTACTTTATTTATAAAGCACTTTAAACAATTGAAGGAAATTTTGTAACTGATTAATTGAATATTAGATGCAGTTTTGTATTTTATACTTTCTGATCATTTCAGC
>JAUBOC010000128.1:0-10900 GCA_032275365.1 Anablepsoides cearensis | reverse complement strand
GCAGTTGTTGCGATATGCATATTGCGATGCGATATATTGCGATGACGATAAATTTTCGATATATTGTGCAGCCCTATCTCAGTCTGTTTCATCTGCAGAGTTGCTGTACAGCCATAGTTTATTTCCGATTTCTGAGGTCCTGAAAGATCAATTCTATGTCATCAACATACAGATGACGTGTTGTTATAATGTTTATAATTTCTCCTAAGGTATAAAGAAACAAGGATCGGGCTAAAACAAAACCTTGAGGTTCCCTGTCAAACAAGATTTTAGGATTCTTTTCCTAAAAGGTACAAAGAGTTTGACCTCCATCCATCCATTATCTATACCCGTGTCTTCCTTTCAGGGTCACTGGGGTCACTGGTGCCCAATCCAGCAGTCACAGTGCGAGGGGCGGGGTACACCCTAGACAGGTCGCACGTTCTGTCTGACCTCATATTTTTGTTGAGGTTTGATCTGCCTTTTTTGTTTTTGTTTTAATTTTTTATTTTTAGTTTTTATTTAATTCTTTTTAATTTTGTTTTTAATTTTACAATTTTTTCTGAAGTGTCATTTTGTTTTAATGTGTTATTTGTTGTTGGGCCCCAGGAAGAATAGTCTCTGCTGAGGTAGAAACTAATGGGGACCCTAAATAAATAAATAAATAAATATTTTAAATAAAAAGTTCAGCCAGCAGCCTTCTGATACTTGATCATATTTAACAGGTTGGTTGCAAAGTTAGGAACCACATTCTAAACATCAGTTTGTTTTAACTGTAAAACTCCAGCTGCTCCTCACAGAAAGGAGGACTCAGACTAAAACGTTTCTGTCATTTTAGAAAACTTAAAACCTGAAGGTGTTTTAGGCCTTCATGTTGAACCATCAGGCTTGATGCTCAGGCTCCGCCCACTCAGCTCAGGGTGCCTTTCATGTTCTCCCTTTTCTTTTCTCCTCAGGTTCATGGACACTGCAGCCAACGCCTGGTTACCATTGGTTACAGCATGGAGTGCTCTGATTGGACGGATACTCCGCTGACTACACTGCCTCCAGGTGGGTCAAACCACCTGCAGTTTCTTGTTCTCCAGAGGTTTACCTGTGGTTTACAGGTGTGTTATATGTCTGTATCTTAGGTCTCCTGTTAGGATGTCACACTCTTCTGTTGAAGGTAAGAACACAAACATTTAAATCACCTGAGTGTAGATTTCTGTTTCTTACTGTAATCTGTGATTTTATGTCAGATGGCCAGAAGAAGGCGGAGCTTACCAGCAGGTGGGTAAATGTGTGATGTAATAAAAAGTAAAGTGTGAAAGGACATGAGGTGACACATCCTCTGTGTCTGATAGAATGTGGGTGGAGTCTGAAGCAGGTCCATCCAGGTGTCAGCCCAGCCAGCAGGGCTACTGTGGGTACTGCAGAGTCCTGTACAATAACCTGGACCAGGTAAAGGTCTTAACATGTGACTGAGTGGTTGAATCACAGGTAATCGAATGATGACATCATTGTGTGTGTGACAGCATCTGGCGAGTCTCAGACACCTGGACTCTGTTCAGACGTCTTCCAGAGGCTCCACCTCTGTGGCCTCCACCTGCAGCAACCAGAGCAGACTGACCCTGCTGGAGCGCTTCCTGCAGGACGTCCTGCAGCACCACCCGCACCGCTACAACGACCCCAGGTGAGTAAATCAAACACACCTGCCCTCACGTGAGTGAAGAGGTTTACCTGCTTGGTACCTCCTTTGCATGTTTACTCTTTTGTTTACCTGTTTGCAGACCATCCCACTCGGACCTTCCATCAGTCTCTGCACCCCCGGTGCCGAGGGCGGAGCTGGATGAACTTCGCTTCTCTGACGACAGTCGGTCTTTAGGCACCAGAGAGCACCTGCCCAGTTCTGATGACACGTCCCGTCAGCCAGCCAATCAGGAAGAAGACCGCAGCATTTTCAGCCAATCAGGAGAGAGGACAGATGAGCAAAGGGTTTCATCTACATTCAGAGAGCAGGATAATGAAGGTGCTTTTCCTGCTGGGCGCGCATGTTCACCACAACCCCAAGCCCTGCCCCCTCATCCTCAGGCCCCACCTCCTCACCCTCAGGCCCCGCCCTCTGTTCACAGAAAAGCCCACAGGAAGACCAACCGGAGGAAACCCAGCGAGTCATCCTCGTCCTCTCAGGGCCGCAAGGGCCCGGTTCCCAGGCCCCACCAAAAGCATGGTCCTAAAACACCCACAGAGCCCCGGATCCCTGCGAAACCATCAGTCCAGTTCCCCTCAGACCCGAAGCCCTGGCAGAGCTGGCAGAGCTGGCAGAGGGAGAGGAGGGAGGCTCAGAAAGAGGAGGCTTTCTCAGACCAGACTGACCTCCTGGACCAGACCATTGAGGAGGTTTGTTCTTACAGATTAATTGATCCTGACATTGTTAACTTTATTTAAACAGGAAAAACTGTATTTATAACTGAAGACTTTTCTTATATAAAAAACAGAATTCTCGCTTTAAAATCCAGCTAACTGATCTGACCGGTCAGTTTTTAATGTTGACCAACAGAAACTGGATTCAGTGTTTTTTATTCTGTAGACCAGGGCTATTCAACTGGCAGCACACCAACTGGTTCATTCATCTCTTAAACCCTGACCTCTGGTTTTCTACTTTAATTACTATAAGTTATTTTATTTAAACATAGACATGTTTGGTATCTGCAGACACATCAGAGTCTTGGCTACAAGCATTTTTATGAACACCCAACACAGTCAAAACTACAAGCATTTGAAAATAAAATTGGTTTAAAAATTAGGCAACTCAGAGATGTCAAAATATTATTTGTGTTAAATAGGCAGAATGTGTTCTTTTTGTTTTTGTTTTATTATCACTACTATTATTACATAGGGTTCTGTTTGTTATATTCATGATTAAATACAACAAAATAAACTTTCAAAAGGTAACAAATATTTGTAATACTTGGTTTATTTACATAATGACTTTTTGTTGTTTGAAGACTATTTTGTTTAAAAAAATTAAAAAGGGGCAGATATAATAATATTTTTGTCTATTTCTACTACCTTTCATTTGATTTGTATTTTTATTGCATATAACATTTATATGTTTTTTTTTTTATAAAAATGAATGAATAAACTAAACTAAACTAATTGCTGGCTGTTCGGCCCCTCAGCTCTTGGCCTGCACTAACTGTGGCCCCGGGAGCAGTTTACTTGAATAGCCCTGCTGTAGGCGTTGGCAGGACCAGGATCCTAAAGTTCTGTCTGGTCCTCAGGTGATCCAGATGTGTTGTTCAGCTTCACACCAGCAGGAGGAGACAGAGAGCCTTCGTCTCAGCCTCCCCGTCTCCATGGAATCACAGAGCGAGGACTGGGACTCACCTGTGCAGGTACGCAAAACTGAGCTGCAGGAGGACAAGTTTGGGTTTTTTAAAGGTTCTGATTCTGGATGTTTTTCTGCAGGTGCTGCTGCAAAGAGGGGGAGCGTGCACCGCCGCACCTGTTCAGGTGACCCAGGCGGATGGGCGGGACGTCAGCCGTCTCATGGATGTTCAGGTGGACATGGAGGACCAGGTGTACGTTAAGCAGCTCGACTCCGCCCTCCTCGGCGGTGGGATGAAGCAGGATGAGGGGTTCTGGACTCTGCCCATAGACGAGGTCCTGCCGGTCCCAGAACATATCCCGAAAACCTTCTGGGGGAAGACCTGGACCCAGATCGAGCAGGAGGACGAGGAGAAAGTGGAGAAAATAGTTCAGCAGTTCAGACAAGGACGATTCATCTGCTACTTCGACACGGAGTCCCTGGCCAGGTGATGAAGCACTCACCTGTTCACCTGCGCTCGCTCTGTAGCAGAAAGTCAAATATAAACGTTAAACATGTTTGTTCCATGTAACACGTCATGTAACGTGACAAACACCTGCTCCTGTTGATTTCAGGTGTGGAAGGAGGAGCCAAAAGAAGATGGAGATCACTAACACCAAGGAGGAGGAGCGAAACACAGGTGTGCTGCCCCTGATGGACAGAGACGATGAGGAGTCTGTATTTGTGAGGAAGAGGAGGAGGAGGCGGAGCTTTAGACTGGCATCCAGGTGTCAGGTAGGTCAGGTAAACGCTTTCCAGCTACTCTGAAAAGAAAACAACAATAGACTCACCTGCTTTTGTTCTTTCAGGTGGTCAAAGTGAGCCACAGCACTCAGACCGTTCGATTGGTTGTTCCAGCGGTCCATCACCTGTTTCCAGAGACTCCGCCCATCAGAACACCTGCAGCTAATCAAAAGACTCCCGAGATGCAGCCGTGGCATTGTCTCCCTTCATCGTACTCCAACATCGTCACACCCGTGCAGCCGTCCACGTCGCTCGTCTACCTGCTCTGCTCCCCTTCAGGCTCTGCCACCACCATACCAGAAGGCTCCGCCCCCAAGCGTAGCAGGAGGAGGCGGCGCCCCGTTGACCTGCAGGGATTAAAGGTCAAATATAAAAAACTACCTGTTAGGTTCTACGAGCCTGGAACAAACCGCATCCTGAAGAAACCCCCCAAAGGCTTAATGTGGAAAAGAGGCTCCGCCTCCTCAGGCCCGACGCTGCCGTGCGTTCGTCAGCTGTTCCGCAGTCTAAGTCCAGATCTCAACAGTGATCAGCCGCAGGGTGACAGACCTAAAGGGGACACTAGAGACTCAGCTCAGAATGTGAGGAGGCGGGGAAGGGGCCCTCAGGCTCCGCCCACTTCCCTTCAAAGCAGAACAGAGCAGGTAAGAGGAGGAAGGCCACGCCTCCCGCCCTCCAGCAGAAGAACCAGGGCTCAAGCCCCGCCCCTACAGCCTAGAAGGGAGGGTTTGCGACGAACAGCACTGGGTAGAAAACTTAGGCCACGCCCACTTGCTGTTTCGCATGCGGAGTCAAAGAGAGCGAAGCAGTGAGAAGGCGGCCGGTAGCTATTTACCTGACCAGGTGAAAACAAATACAAATCATTACTGTTCTGTACAGAAACCTGCTGGGGCCAACATTCAACTGGCACAATAATTTTCAACAAAAAGCATTTTGTTGTGTTCAGAAATCAAAAGTATTTATTTATTTTTCTTTCATCACAGAACATTAAAAGTTTAAACCAAAACCTAATTTTACATTTGAAGTAAATTATTTTATTATCTGACACATTGTGAGACTTTTGGGATTTATTGCTTAAAACAGAAATAAAGTAAAAAGGACTGTTTTAAAATAAGAACATTTATTATCTTATTTTTAAACATCTACAGTTTGTTGTGTATCATGACAGTAAAGAAAAAAAAAGCAATTTGTAAACTGTTTTTATGTATTTACTATAAAAACTGTTTAAAACTAAATTTTTTCTATATCAAACATGTTTCTTTGAAAGTTGATGCTGTTCACCGTACGGTAACTTTGGCAGCTGTTTCCATGGAAACACACTGATACCTATTTCACAGGTGTGCTGGTTTGATACTTTTTTAATTTTTTGTGTTTATTGAAATGTAAAAGAATTTATTCTAAATAAACCGTTAAATAACCTGAACCTGAGTCACCTGTTCAGTTTTGCCTCAAACCTTTCACCAGGTGGCGAATGGAGTCTCCCACCTGTTCTGCTGTCTGCAGAAGCTCCGCCTCCGGTCTCTTACCTGGAAACAAAGACATTTTAGTGTTGTGGGGCTTTTAACGGTGGACCGGTGTCTCGTCATCTGTCTGACTCACCTGTCCAGGTCTCTGTCAACATGTTCTCCAGCTCAGTTTTCAGACTGTCAGCAGTTTCCTGCAGCAGCTCTTCTGGACTACACTTCCCATAATCCTTTTCTCCAGACAGAGGGGCGTCTTTTGTCTGTACCTTCGGCCCTTCAGGCCAACTCTGCTGTTCTATTGGCTCATGGGGACACGTCTTTGCAGTCTCCTCCTCACAGAGTTCATCTGACAGAGTCGGGTCCTGTTGCATTGTGGGAGATGGAGTCTGCAGTTCGTTCTCGCTCCACTCGTTCACTTTCATCAGCTCCTCTTCCTCCTCCTCTGAGTTTGTTGAAGAGTCTGAGGTTGGGGTCCGTGTCTCTCGGTCTGCATGTTCCGTGTTAAAGCTCAGAGGCGTGTTGTTGGCATGTGGTTGGGTCTCCATCTTGTTTAGAGCCTGTCACAGAACAGAAATAAAACAACTCGCTGTTCAGCAGCTGTGTAGACCTTTTCCACCTGAGGTCGACCATAACGGGTGGAGAAACGTCTGGTGAGTGCAACAGGTTATACGATTCACCTTTTTTTTTACACAAAAATATCTGAGCTTCTGAAACATGTTTGTGTTCTTTATTTTTACTCTTTTCTGTTTAAGAACAACTAAATAAATCCAGGCAATAAGTTGAGAAGGGTGTAGGTCAGTTTGTTGCTGATCTTTGTCTCTTACAAGCAGGAATACACCAGGATCTTTATGTCATGATGAAAACATTACATTTTGGAATAAGGCCAAAAAATAAAATGTGGAAAAAGTCAAGCGATTGCACTGTATCTTTTTAACCAACAAAGTTAATTGTTGTTAAGTTAAGGTCATTTTTGGGAAATGGGACATTTTCCCAGTCCTCACTTTTTTTACTGTTCTACTGTGCTGTACTAGGTAGGTTTTGAGGTCCGTTCATTTTCTTTCGCTTATCCGGGGTCAGGTCGCGGGGGCAGCAGCCTAAGCAGAGAGACTCAGACTCTCCCCAGCCACTTGGTCCAGCTCCTACGGGGAAACCCAAGGCGTTCGCAGGCCAGCCGAAAAACATAGTCCCTCCAGCGTGTCCTGGGTCTTCCTCTGGGTCTCCTCCCAGTGGGACGTGCCTGGAGGAGCAGCGACTCTACTCTGAGTCCCTCCTGGATGACTGAGCTTCTCACCCTATCTCCAAGGGAGAGCCTAGACACCCTGCAGAGGAAACCCGCATCACTGCAGACGCAGCACCAATCCGCCTGTCGATCTCCCGCTCCATTCTTCCCTCATTCGTTAACAAGACCCTGAGATACTTGAACTCCTCCACTTGGGGCAGGACCTCCTCCCTGACCCGGAGAAGGCAGCCTACCCTTTTCCGGCTCAAGACCATGGTCTCGGATTTGGAGGCACTGATCCTCATCTCGGCTGTGAACCGCTCCAGTGAGAGCTGGAGATCAGGATCTGATGAAACAAATAGGACCACATCATCCGCAAAAAGCAGAGACGTGATCCTAAGGTCACCAAGAGATCCCAACACCTTGGCTGCGCCTAGAAATTCTGTCCATAAAAGTTATGAACAGTGACAAAGGTCAACCTTGGCGGAGTCCAACTCTCACCAGAAACGAGTCCGACTTACTACCGGCAATGCAGACCAAACTCTGGCACTGGTTGTACAGTGACCTAACAGCTCCTGGAGTATCCCCCACAGGAGTCCCCGAGAGACATGGTCAAACACTTTCTGCAAGCCCACAAAACACATACCTCAAAGGGTAAATGGTCAAGTTTAGGTTGTAGAAATTAATAGAAGTCAATGGGGTGCCCCATATAGATAGCTTGACAGCTGTGTGTGTGTTTGAGTGTGCATGTTCTTGCTAACTGGTAGGGATGATGTTTGACCATTTTCCTGGTAAACACAGCCTGGAGAGAACTCATTGCTCCTTACGGGGACAAGAAGCTCAGTCCCCTTTGGGGGAAACACCATTGTTGGGTCCGGGTTTTGGTTTAGGACTAACTTGTAAATTGAGTTTCGGATAGGTTTGGGGTCAGGTACGTATGTACCTGTGAGGTTAGTTTTAGGTTAAGGGATCAGGGTTAAGCTATAGAAATGGCCTGTAAATGAATTTAGGTCAATGCAAAGTCCCCATGAGAATAGAAGGACAAACGTGTGAGTGTGTGAGTGAGTATGAGAAAGTTTTTGCAACATCGTGGGAACCATTTTCCAGCAAAAGTCAGCCTCGTGGGGACAAATGCCTGGTCTCCACGGGCATGGATGCCAATTTTGGGTGGGGGTTAGGTTTAGGACTAAGGTGTGAATTGAGTTTAGGTTAGTTTTAGAGTCAGGTATGTACCTCTGAGGGTAATTTAGAGTAAATAGTCAGGGTTAGGATATAAAATGACCAAAAAATGAATGGTAGTCAATTCACGCTCCCCATGGGGATATAAAAATGGATGTGTGTATGTGGCTATAAAAGTTTTAGTGATTTTGATTCTTGGAGCTTCTCAGTCCATGTTGTCACCTGTGTGAGCAGACCCTGCAGCTGGTCGTTGTGCTGCCTCAGCGTATTCATGGTAACCTCCATCTCAGAGCATCGGCCCTCTAGGACATCTTGTTCTGATTGGACGGTGAGTCGCCACGCCTGCAGCTGCTGCTCCAACAACCTGGTAAACAAACAAACAATCAAGCAGGCTTCATGACTTAGGTATTTGTGGTTTCTGGTCTCACCATTTGTCTCTCTGCAGGTTCCTGACCTCAGTCAGCAGCTCTGCCGCCACCTTCAGGAGGAAACACATTACAGTCACCTGACATCATCCAGCTGCTCCTGAAACTGTGAGGTCATCACCTGCTGGTTCTGCAGCTCCTCGTCAGTCTGAAGGGCTTTAGAGGAGCAGGGAGGAGGAGAACCACGCACCGAAGCATGATGGGAAACATCATCTGACGGGGAACCCTGCGCTGAGTCAGCACACTGTGTTGAGGCATCAGAAGGGGGCGGAGCTCTAAGAAAATAAAATATTCTTTATTATTTAACCCAACAAATCTCCCCTCCACACCTGTCTCACCTGTTTGGTGTCTCCCCTTGCTCCGCCCATTGTAGGACCCTCCTGCCAGCATCTCTCTGAGTGTGTCGTCGTGGCAACAGGGCGTGACGAGCATTACGCACCAACGAGGACAGAGACTCTCTCCAGGTGGGCTGATGGAGAGTTAAAAACACAGGTGGAAAGTTACAGGTCATATTCCCACCTGTCAGTCTAACCCTGTCCACCTGTCAGTTTAACCCTGTCCACCTGTCAGTCTAACCCTGTCCACCTGTCCCGTCTGTTCTTACCTGAGTGCAGAACTCAACCACTGGATGATGGGTTTTGTGCTTCTTGGTCTGACGGTTGGTCAGATAACAGTTCTGACACACATGGACGTTAACACACTTTTTACACCGATATCTGCTCACACACACACACACACACACACACACACACACACACACACACACACACACACACACACACACACACACACACACGCGCGATCATTCTTATGTTTGGACAGCTGTCATCAGTTTTACATTAAATAATCAGAGGTGTCAGATACAGATAGTTAATCTCATCAGAGGCCAGTTTAATCTCAGCACCACGTGTTTTAATGAAAGGACTCACCTGAGTCCAGTGATGGGGAAGGTCTTGCAGGTATGGCAGCGGACAGCATGACTGATCGTCCTACTGACTGACAGTCGGTACAGTGTTGGTAACCATAGCAACAGGCGGGGCTCACCTTGTAGCCATGACACCACGTGCTCTTTGCTCGTCGTTGTAGTAGACACCTGTCAGTAACACAGGGTCACCTGGTTGCCATGTGTAACAGTGCTCCCCTGCCACAGAGCATTTTGAACATTCTCACCTCGTCGAAACACGAGCTCACCGCCGCCTCCACGCTGCCAAACACAGCTTCCTCCTGCACCGCCGCCGGGACCTGAACAGCCAGGTGTTAGAGAGCAGGAGGTGAGGGGCATGCTGGGAAATGTAGTCTGAACAATGTTTACCTGGATGAGGGCCTGTAGCACAGATCTGAGTCCAGACCTGCTGACAGATCCTGAAGTGTTTTCTGATCCCCTGACAAGACCTGCAGGACAGTGAGTTCACAGATTAGACTTTTATTTTGAAAAGATACTGTTTTTCTGAGTTTGCTTCTAATTTACTAAGAATTTTCTTCGATCGGGTTTGTTGTTGGATTATTTTTGGTATTAGAAATGATTAGTTCACAGACTTCTGTATTTCACCAGCAAGTTGTCTGCAGACAGAGCGATTAGAGCCGTCCGAAGAGACAGAGATGACACATAACCAGTCTGCCTGCTGAGACACACAAACACACACAGATCACTTCATACACCTTTTAACTGGAGTCTCATGACCAGAAACAAACTAACCACTCCAATAGCCTGAACATCAGACCGCACAACTCCTCTGGATCCTCTGCAGCCACAGGACCTGGTACTTCCTGTGACACACTGAGAAACATCCTGTTCAGAACCTGCTTGACCTCGTCTCTTCTCATCTCCACGTCCTGAAGCCGATCAGCCTCGCTCTCCTCTTGGAGGGCAACCATGATGTGTCGAACAAACACCACGTCCACTGAAAACAAAACACAGGATCAGTTAAACCTGATTACAATAAAGCTCTGGTTTAACTGAACCGGTTTGAGATTAAACTTTGAACAATGCAGGATAAGTTGATCCTTACTCCTGTAGAGTCTCTGCAGAGACAGAAGCTTCAGAGCAGCTCTGTAGATGGTTTTATTCATTGATTCTGTTAAATAGTATATATAAAAAATAGAAATTAAAATGTGTTCCTGATAGAAGATGATTGAGTTCCCTCCCCAGACCCACATCTAAACATAGAACATCAGACAGTAGAACCAAGATCAGACAGTAGAACAAGGATCAGACAGAAGAACAAGGATCAGACAGTAGAACCAGAATCAGACAGTAGAACCAAGATCAGACAGTAGAACAAGGATCAGACAGAAGAACAAGGATCAGACAGTAGAACCAAGATCAGACAGTAGAACCAAGATCAGACAGTAGAACCAAGATCAGACAGTAGAACCAAGATCAGACAGCAGAACAAGGATCAGACAGCAGAACAATGATCAGACAGCAGAACCAGAATCAGACAGTAGAACCAAGATCAGACAGTAGAACAAGGATCAGACAGCAGAACCAAGATCAGACAGTAGAACAAGGATCAGACAGTAGAACCAGGATCAGACAGCA
>JAUBOC010000127.1:24760998-24772602 GCA_032275365.1 Anablepsoides cearensis | reverse complement strand
TGACATGATTTGTTTGTGTACAAACTAATACAGTATCAGAGTTTTATATATTTATACTTCTCATTCAACCACAGTTACATAAATTCACTCTATCTAAGAGGAACAATTTATATGATAGTTGTTATTTTTTACAATAACAAGCTGGAATGAAAACAAACAAAATGTAAGGAGTAGAAGTAAAAAGTAGGCTGAAAATAATTACTCAAGTAAAGTACAGATAACCAAAAATCAATTCAAATTAATTTTCACAGCTGAATTTATTTTAATGTAAAATAATTTAATTTCAGTAACTTGAGTTAATAACAGGGTTGAACAGAAACAATCTTCAGTAAAATGTAAGTTTGAATTAAAATAACCTGAAAGCTTCAACATCTCTGAGGTTTTTGGCTGTGAGAAGATTATTTACACAAACAAAAGATCAAATCAAACCTGAACCCAATCAGCTGTTTATTTTTATCATTTATGAACAAAATGCACATAAAAAGATTTAAATAGCTGGCCAAAAATGAGCAGATTTTTATGTGTTCAAATGTATCAACTTTATTATTATTATATTGACTATGACTGTATGCTCTTTATGGTGCTTTTTAATTATGTTTTTCTGTTTGAGTCCAGCTGCTCTTACTGTATTTATTTATTTATTTATTTATTTATTTATTTATTTATTTATTTATTTATTTATTTATTTTACCTTTTATAATATTGTGTGATATTGTCCCTATCACATCATATCATATTACCTGTCTGAGTTTTAATTCATCTTTACTTCCTGACACTTTTATTAGAATTCACCCAGTTTTTCATGAGATATTTTGCTAACACTGTATCCACCTATTATAATGTTAGGTGATATTTGTCTGTTTCTTATATAGTTACTTATTTAGGCATCAAATTATCATAAAATCTAAAATCAGATTTATTCCTAACTTCAGCCCTCCTGCTGCCTTCGGGTCAAGGTGGTCCTCAGGGTCTGGTTTAGACCCAGCAGCAGGGGGTTTCAGTTCTGACCACAGGACTGATAATATTTGACTTGTGACAGGAGGGAAACCTGAAACCTGCTGGGTTTCTGTAAAATGATTCCTGTTTGAAGTCATTAACCCTGCTGCTGCCCTCAGGTCACAGCTTTCAGACTGAGGCCTGGGGGCAGCAGCAGGGTTAACCACCTGAACAAGGAGCTTCAGGTGGGTCTGATAAATGAGAAGCAGGTGTGGGTGTAAAGAATCAAACTGAGCTGAGGGACAGAAATGTGATGGTTCAGGTTCTGAATCTGATCGTGTTTCAGCCTCATGTCAGGAAAAGCTGAATTTTTCTTCAGTTGTTTTGTTTCTCAGCTCCTGGATGGACAGGTCGACGGCAGTAAAGACGCTCAGTTCTGATGGAGGAGCTGCAGGCAGCAGCTCAGGTAAACACAATCCAGGATTTAACCCCTTAACCCCAAAAAAACATGACAACAAACCTGACCTGACTTTAAATTTGACTGTTTTTTATTCCAGTGGTCACAAAATCAGTAACAACGTCTGGATATATATCCCAAAGTAAGTTTCATTTTCTTTAAAACACTTTAAGTGAAAATATAAAAGTAAACTTTATTGTGTTTATTGTTAATCCTGAATGTTTCATTCTGACACAAAAATCGTCTCGTTTTGTGTTTTATGAACACACAAACCTTCCACAGTCATTCTGAACATGTTAAAACATGATTCTCACTGAACTTTCTGTTTTAAATTATCTTTGATAAACCCATAGCTTGTAATTTAACAAAAACATTCTCACAAATATTTGTTCAAATCCAAACTTTTTACACTCAGGTTTAAAGTACCTGTGACATACATATTCTTCAAATACAAAAAGTCAAAGAAAACATCTTTATATTTAAGAAAATTGGAATAATACATGATTTAACCCATTTTGTCCTATAACTGACATATTTTCTTTTAAACATGGCTCAGCCAAAGTGAAACAGGAAGTGACATCAAAGGGGAACTCATTAACAAAGAGTTGTTTATGAACTCTGACTCTTCATTTCTCTGATAGTGACTCAAAATCCCATCAGATTCTTCTCTACAGTCTGTGTTATCAGCTGTTGTAGCAACGCTCTGTTCACATGCTGACATTCCCCTTTGACATCACTTCCTGTTACTTCACAGGCAAATATCTCAACAACTGTTCATCACAGTGATGTGAAATTTCTTTTGCAATGTTTTTATCAATGTCCTCTTTCTAAAATTGCATTCATATTTATTACAAAAATTTGATGTCACAGGTACTTTAATAGTTTATTAGTTATTCTGCTAACTTGGTGGAAATATATACTAATGTTGTGTAAATGTGTAGTAAGTGTTTAAATTGTGTACTAAATGTACGATTTTTATTCTTTTAAAATGTTTAAGTGAGTTTTAAACATCTAGCAGCTAACTAGCAATGTTAGCATTTTGACAACATGTTTTAGTTGAATTTGAAAACTAATTCTTTCACTAAGCCAACTCACCATTGATTCATTTTATTTATTTTTTATTGTTCGGAGCAAAGTTATCATAAAAGTTTGGATTTTTAAAGTTAAAAAGCTAAACTGTGGCCATGAATACCTGAAGCGCTAACAGATGCTAAAGGTTCAATGAGGAAGAAGTCATTTCTGATTATGCCTTTCAGCACATAATGATGCTAAAGATGATTAATGCTCCTAGAATCATGTAAAAATGTTCAATATTAAGGTCACGCTGAGCTTTAATACATTTTAGTGCCTGTGGGCAGCCAGCTGACAGCTTCTCATCTCTGCAGACAGTAAAAATCATTTCTCAGGGCAGAAACTATGAGTGTGTCGTAAATCAAAAAGAAAATGAAGGGATGAACTGTAGAAACGCACGTCCGGACCTGCGGCCCGGGAATGTGCCCTGAAAACAAAATGAATTCATTGGTCAAACAGAAACTCTGCCGGTCGGGTCTTGATTGTGAAAACTGATTTAGAGGATTTGATCTTTTTCCTCCTCAGGGTGACTTTTAGTTTTAAACATTTCAGGAAGGTGATGGATTTTTGTAACGGTGAGAGGATTCTTCTCTGAACACAGGTGGATCAGGTGGATCAGGAGGTGGAGCTGCAGGAGGGGGCTCGGGGGTCTCGAGCAGTTCAGTCCTGATCACATCCAGCAGGTCCCTTCAGAGTGGATCTGGATCTAAGGCCTCTGGGAGCGTCAGCATCACCTCAGGATCCTCCTCAGGTGGGGTCTTTGTCTCATCGGGGGCCTCAGGCGCAGCAGGGGGGTCCACAGAGTCCAGCAGGGCACCCTCAGGCGCAGCAGGGGGGTCCACAGAGTCCAGCAGGGCACCCTCAGGCATGTCCTACAGTTTTGGAAGCAGCGGTAAAGAAGGAAAAAGGGACGGGGGTCTCGGTGCCGTGACCGTCTCCAGAGTGACCAAGACCGGCTCCACGTCAGGAGGGTCCGAGACGAAGAGGGGTTCATCATCGTCGTCTCCTTATTCGCCTCCTTCCAAGGAGAGGAAGAGTCTGACCACCATGGCAGCGGCTCTGTCGGAGGTCTTTGATGGTCAGTCACAGGTCAAAGGTCACGCCGGTAACAGTTTGAGACAAACAGAGGTCTTCATGTGAGTTTTTATTTCCACGTTTTAGAAAGTTCGAGCACAAACTCCTCTCCAGAGTACAACAGGAAGGAGTACGGTCAGTTGAACCTGGATTTCTGAGTAAACATAAAAAAACACGCCGACTCAAAGTGATTTTAATTATTATTCTTTGTTTTTGCAGGTGGTTCAGGTGTAATTTCAAGTTCTGCCACTAGAGGGAGAACTCACAGCAGAGGTACCCAGACTAAAAGTTCCAGTAAACAGATTATAATTTAGACTTTATCAGATTTTTTGTTAAAAGTTTGAAGTAAGAGCCTGAATCCTTTGTTTGTCTCCAGAGAGTGAGATCAGAGCCAGGCTTCAGAGTGCTTCACCTCCAGCCAGATGTGAGAACTTCACCGAGCAGACACGTTCAAACAAATCCTCTGAGTCTGGCTTCTTCACGCTTCTGGTTTCTTTTCAGGGACGGAGCTGGATGACGTGAAGCGCCTGCTGAGGGGGAACCGCTCCACCAGCACCAGCGCCAGCCCGACCCAGTCCCCCAACAACACCCTGCCCATCCCCAGGAAGGCCAGCGTGGACACCAGGGCCGCGCCCGAGGGCCCCGCAGGTCCAACCAGTCCTCTGTTCTGAACCGTCAGAAGACCCTTCCTCACTTCACGGTTCAAATGTCTCACTTCTGTTCCAGAGCCGTACGGCAGCATCTGGCACGGAGATGTGGGCAGTGGATACGGGTACAACACCAACCCCAACAACTACTCCACCACCTCCACCCTGTACCAGTCAGGTCAGAACCAACCAGGAACCAGAATCCCTGACTGCTTCCAGGACGCTGCAGATACACAAATATTCATTTTTTATTCAAATAGACACACACCCAACCTCTTAGACAACTCAGCAGACGCCATGAAATATCCTTCCACTGCTATGTATGCTGACGACTCTCTGCTTTATATAAAAACACACCCTCATCCTTCTGCTTCTTCCTCTACATCCCCCTCATCCTCACTCTCCACATTCACAGCCTGTCTGGAGGACATCAAGTCATGGATGAACAGTAACAAAATCTGACTGAACATCTTCAAAACATGATTGACACTCCTCATCAGGTTCACCTTTCTTTTGACCCACATAAAACACCTGTGCAAAATCTCCTTTGTTCATCTAAAAACATTGCTGGTATCATTTTATCACTTCCTCTGCTGGACACTGAAAACCGTGTCCACGCCTTTGTATCTTCAAGACTGGACTATTCCATCCTTTCTGGCGTCTCACATAGCACCACCCAGTTTCCTTTGATGGCTTCATGTCCCTGCCAGGACCCAGTACAGGACTGGTCTCCTGACACACCAGTGCATGTGACCTGAGTGAGACCATGGCATTAGCATTAGCAGCATTACCATTATTAACATTTGTGGCATTACCAGTAATGACATTAACAGTAGCATTAATAGTAATGACGTTAGCAGTAATAACATTAGCATTAGTAGCAATAGCAGTAAGATTAGCATTAGCAGCAGCAGCCTAAACAGAAGTAGCATTAGCAGTATTATCATTTCCCATAATGCTATTAGCAATAGCAGGATTAGCATTAATTAGCAGCAGTAACATTAGCATTAGCAGAACAGATCTGATCTGTTTGTGTTGTTTTCTCACCTACAGGAGTTCAGAACAACCGGACTCTTGGTTCTCCTGCTATGAACTCCGGACTTTCTGCCAGCAGCTCTGGTGATGACCCAAGGCTTCAGGGATCTCACACCATCCTCCTCCTCATCTTCCTCCTCCTCCTCTTGACTCTGTTCTCTCCTCTGCAGCTCCGGTGTACGGTGTGCAGAATAACCTGACCGGTCCAACGGTCCTCGCCCCGACTGGACCCAGTGCTCAGATAGGTGAACTAACCCATCTATTTCAGCCGTTTCCTCCACAAGAATCAAAGTTTTCTAAGTCGTGTCTGTTTTTGTTTGCAGTTTATGGAGTTCAGAAGAACGTCTCTGGACTGAGCCCGACCACAGGTGAGCTGAAGTCTAAATGATCCAGACTTTCTGAAGCTCCTTCAGGAACTTTAAACTGTCTCTGGTTCGTCTCAGTGAGACCCAGCAGTCCTACCAACTACGAGGCCTCAGGAAAAGACTTCAACTTTGTGCTGATAGAGAAGGAAAACGCTCCGATCAAGAAGGAGACGGAGCGGCTCGTCATGGCCAAAGACTCTGGCAAACAGTTTGTGTCCGCCGCACCTTCCACAGGTGAGTTCACGTTTATAAAGATGTTAATAAAGATGTTAATAAAGATGAACAAAGCATCTCTGCTTCCTCCTGCTGGTCAAAATCGAAGTCAAAATGTCACTTTTCATTGGAGCAGCCATGTTGTATTTTTGGAACCAGAGTCTGTGCACTCGTGGCATGTGGCGGCACCCTCCATAGTCCCGCCCACCCAGCCTCCCGACTCGCTAACAGAACTGTCAATCACAGTCTTATAAGAGCCTGTGACATCCTATCCTTCAAATACAAAAAGTCAAAGAAAACATCTTTATACTTAAGGATATTGGCATAATACACATGATTTTACCCATTTTATCACATAATTGGCCTATTTTCATTTGAATTTGGCTCAGCCAAAGTGAAACAGGAAGTGACATCAAAGGGGAAATCTAATAAAATAAACAGTCTGGTCTTTGTTTATTAAAACAATATTATTTGAGCTTTAACTCTTCTTCATCTCTCTGATAGCTACTCAAGATAATGTAAAGAAACATCAGATTCTTCTCTACAGTCTGTGTTGTAACAACGCTCTGTTTACATTCAGACATTCCCCTTTGACATCACTTCCTGTTTCATCACAGGCAAATATCTCAACAACTGTTCATCTCTGCAGCATGAAATTTGTTTTGTAATATTTTATCGTTATTTTTCCAAAAATCCATTCATGTTTATTACAAAAATTCATGTCACGGGTACTTTAAGCAAAGGATAACTGAACATATTTGAAAAATAATTAATTTAAACAGAACAAAAATGAAGAAAACACCTAATCAATCCCAGTAAATTCATATATTTTATATATTTTTAATAATTTGGTAGACAAGTTTTGAGAATAACTCATGCTGATGAGTTCATGTCCTGTTTTAAGATTTAAATAATTCAAGTTTGTGTGTTTCAGGAACTTACTCAGAAGACTCACTGAAGAGAGAAAAACAGAAACTTTCATCATCAGAAGAAGGAGGTGATGTAAAATGTAAACAGTTTTTTACAAACAACTCTTTGACTTTATGATTCTGTTGTCAGAATCTGATTTTTTTACTTGTTTTTTAGCTTCGAGCCTGAAAGCTGGGACTAAAGACAAAGCCACGTACGCAGGTGAGACGGTTTAGTTGTTCAATTTAATCTGAACCAGATTATGCAGATTAACCCTTTCAGTTTACTGAGTGGATTAAATGTTAAAGATGCTCCTGAATGTTTCTCAGAGATCCGTAAAGACGAGTCTAGTTTTGGGTTCTGCTCCTGCTGCAGCTGGTGGAAGTGGCTCCTGGCCCTCCTGCTCAGCCTGCTGCTCCTCTTCGGCGTCCTCTTCGGACTCATCGCTTTGGGTCAGCAGCGTTTGGTTTCAGAACCACGCCGATCGATCGTCTTCAGCAAGCTGAGAGTTGGTCTTTTGTTCCACAGGCGAGGAGGTGAGACGCCTGAAGAACCGTGTTGAGGCCCTGGAGGCCATCACTGGGACCACATCCGCAAGGACCAGCCGTCTGTCGGCCTCCTCCGGCATCAACATCATCGACCCGGAGCTCAGCGACCGGAGCGCCACCATCACTCGCTCAGATAATACCATCAACCCGGGAGCTGCTGGTCCAGGAGGAGGTGCAGGGACCGGGCCGGGTCAGGACACCCTGCAGAGAACTGTCCAGCAACTGGTCAGGGCTGAACTCCAGTCCGGTTCTGTTCGAGGTACACGACCCACAGATCAGAAAATTTCATACAGACTGAAGGTTTCTGAGCACTAAGGAGAGTTCTGTTTTATAGATACGCTGGTTTATTCTCTGAAAGGCGAAAGGGGACCACCAGGTCCAAAAGGTACCAGTTCACAATCAGAAAATAACAGATGTTTTACTCTTCACATCATAATCACATCCATCCTGTCTTTATGAAGGTGATTCTGGATCACTTGGACTAAAAGGTCAGGAAACGTCCAGAATTTTAGAATTTCAGTAAAAATTTTAAACCAGCTGCTAAAAATCAAATCTGTTTCAGGTGAAAATGGATTCCCTGGGCTGCCAGGTAAGATTCAGAGCAAAGAATTATTGATTTCCTTTTTCAGAGGTGACCCATCATAAATGTCTTTTCTCTGAAGGTCCTCCTGGGCAGATTGGACACCCTGGACCAGATGGTTCGAGGGGACCGAAGGGAAATCCCGGTAATAAGAAATTTAAATATTTTATCTGCTAAGAAACAGTTAAGAAAAAAAATAACCTGTTTCCTGCTCAGGTGAACCAGGTCCAGAGGGACTGCCAGGTCAGAGGGGCCGGGAGGGACCAATGGGTCCACGAGGAGAAACTGGACTTCCTGGTTTGGGAGAGAAGGGAGATAAAGGTAGAATATAATAATAATATAATATAAACACTTTTGGGGCTGAGAAGGGCTTAAAAAGTAGAAAAATGTATTGATTTTTGGATTTTGACAGGATCTCAAGGGGAGACAGGACGTCCTGGTCCTGTTGGTTCTCCTGGACCTATAGGTCCAAAAGGTGAGGTCTAGGGTCTTAATGACAACCTGATCAAATTATAAACAAAGGTCATAGACGTACGTGGTCTGTTAATTTGAATGGCACAAAAAATCACTTCATGTTTGCTTGTTCGATATAGGTGCTGCAGGAGAACACGGAGCTCCAGGAACTCCTGGTAAAAACTTGGATGGATAGTTGATAAGTTGTTGGATGGATGGATGACTTGTTGGTTGGATGGATGGTTGGTTGGTTGGTTGGTTGGATGGATGGATGGATGGATGTTTGATTGATTGGATGGATGGATGGATGGATGGATGACTGGTTGGTTGATTGGTTGGTTGGATGGACGGATAGTTGGTTGATTGGTTGGATGAATGGTTTGTTGATTTATTGGTTGGATGGATGGTTGGTTGGATGATTGGTTGGATGGATGGCCGGTTGGTTGGATGGATGGCTGGTTGGTTGATTGGGTGGATGGATGGTTGGTTGGTTGATTGGGTGGATGGATGGTTGGTTGGTTAATTGGTTGGATGGATGGCTGGTTGGTTGATTGGTTGGATGGATGCCTGATTGGTTGGTTGGATGGTGGATGGTTGGATGATTGGTTGGATGGATGGCTGGTTGGTTGGATGGTGGATGGTTGGATGACTGGTTGGATGATTGGTTGGATGGATGGCTGGTTGGTTGATTGGTTGGATGGTTAATTGTTTGGATGGATGGTTGGTTGATTGGTTGGTTAGATGGTGGATGGTTGGATGACTGGTTGGATGATTGGTTGGATGGATGGCTGGTTGGTTGGATGATTGGTTGGTTGATTGGATGGATGGATGGTTGGTTGGTTGTATGGTTAGTTGGATGGTTGGATGATGGATGGGTGGATGGTTGGATGACTGGTTGGATGATTGGTTGGATGACTGGTTGGTTGATTGGTTGGATGGTTGATTGTTTGGATGGATGGATGGTTGGTTGATTGGTTGGTTGGATGGTGGATTGGTTGGATGACTGGTTGGATGGATGGCTGGTTGGTTGGATGACTGGTTGGTTGATTGGTTGGATGGATGGTTGGTTGGATGATGGATGGGTGGTTGGATGACTGGTTGGTTGATTGGTTGGATGGTTGATTGTTTGGATGGATGGATGGTTGGTTGGATGGTTGATTGTTTGGATGGATGGATGGTTGGTTGATTGGTTGGTTGGATGGATGGATGGATGGTTGATTTGTTGGATGTTTGGATGGATGGATGGTTGGTTGATTGGTTGGATGTTTGGATGGGTGGTTGGTTGGTTGTTTGGTTGTTTGATTGACAAACATCATATATTGATTAACTGTATCCAGGTGCTCCTGGTCCAAAGGGTTTCAATGGTGAAGCTGGACCCGCAGGACTAAAAGGTTCTGTAACCTTTGTAAAGTTTTTCATTTTTATTTTCAGAAAATTCTTCAGCCTGTCAATTCAATTCAATTCAATTCAATTGATCCCAAAGAGAATTTAGATGTCATAACTCATTTAACTAAATGTCGTACTGCAGGTGACCGAGGAGCTCCAGGGGTGCCAGGAACCAAAGGAGATCAAGGAGAAAGAGGACCACGTGGACCAGCAGGTCTGTCTCACACACCCAGACCGCTAAAACACACCTTAGTCTCATTAAACCTGTCCACTGGTTCAGGAGATATGTTGTCCCTCTTTGCTAAAGTTTGCTAAAGTTAAAGTTTATCTGAAGGTGAACCTGGAACATCTGGACCACAAGGCCCATCAGGACCAATAGGGTCTAAAGGAAGTGCAGGTGAGAAGAACCTTCTTGGGGAAGTTCTGCAGAACATCTGACCCACGTGGTGTCGTTAACTCATGTGTTTGACCTGAAGGTGAAGCGGGCTCCATGGGACCTCCTGGTGTTAGAGGACCACCAGGACTTCCTGGTGATGTTGGTCCTCCAGGTACAGGCTCGGCTTTCAGAGTCATTTCAGGTTTTAAACTCGCGTCACTAAAATAAAAACAGTTTTCTAATGTTCCACTCTGTTGGGTCTGCAGGTTCTCCTGGGCAGCAGGGACCTCCAGGTGAGAAAAGGACCCTCAGATCTGTTTTACTTCTTGAAGCTCAGAGTTTTTATTTGAGCTGTTCTTGATGCAGGACTCGCAGGAAACCCAGGACAGCCCGGCAGCAAAGGTACCAGACTGCAAACATAGCTTCTGTACGGTTTCTAAAACTAATGTTTGTTTCAAATCTTCCTCCTCAGGTGAACCAGGATCACCTGGGAAAATCATCGGTCCGAGTAAGAACACTTCTGGTTCTGACGTGGAGTTTAAACCCAGCAGGACTTTATAAAACTGGGTTCTGTACCGTCTCCTTCTTTATAGTTACTTCTGATACTGTGGCCATCCCTGGACCCCCGGGACCATCTGGGCCTCCGGGTCCTGCAGGACTTCCTGGTTTATCTGGTCCCATTGGTCCTGCTGGTGTTCCAGGACAACCAGGTGACTCCAGATCTGTGGTAAATATCTGAGATAAATGAAAAAAAGTGTCTTTGACTGAACTATTTGTTGCTTAAATATTTATTTAGGTCCAAGAGGAGATTCTGGGGAGAAAGGAGATAAAGGAGAGCAAGGTCAACGTGGTGAGCCAGGTAACCAATTAGCTCCTGGATCCCAACGTCTGTTGACTTCTAGTGATGTCATCTGTCATAAGACTTTATTTGTTTCAGGAGCCGGACCTGCAGGTCCACCAGGACCACCAGGGCCTCCTGGACAAGCTGGTCCTCAGGGTCCTCCTGGTATGTAAGTATAAAACATGAGCATCACAGGGTTTTAACGTGAACTGACAGGGTTGTTGTTGTGTAGGTGAGGGTAAACAAGGTCCTCCAGGCCGTAGAGGACCACCTGGAGAGCCAGGTAAGCCTGACCCCTGCCTCAAGAGAAATAAACATATCATCAGCATATCGAGTTTAAAAAGTTTGTTTTTCTGTCTCAGAGTTTTAAAAATCTTCGTGTCCCTAAAGGTGTTGGTGATCCTGGACCTCCAGGGAAGAAAGGAGAGCCCGGCAGCTTTGTGCCCACATCAGGTTGAGAAAAACAATCATTCAGATGAACTCACAGCTTATAAAACATGGATGATCTTTTAACTTGTGTTTTTCTGTCAGAAACCTTCTTTGCTGGACCACCGGGACCTCCAGGCCCACAGGGTCCACCAGGTAGGTTCCGTATAGATTCTTTAAAACGTGCAGTTAGTTAGTTTAGTTGGTTTAAGTTTATTCATTTAATTAAAAACAACAATTTTATATACAAGGAAAAACACAAAAGAAAAACAAGAAAAAAATCCATA
>JAUBOC010000127.1:24709273-24720963 GCA_032275365.1 Anablepsoides cearensis | reverse complement strand
CCAACCAACCAACCATCCAACCAACCAACCAACCATCCATCCATCCATCCATCCATCCATCCATCCATCCATAACCTCTATAACTCTGATATTACAGAGTTGAGTATTTTCTGAGGTCATGCTTTATATAAAAAGTTTAAGAATCATAAACTTACAGGACATTTTTACCACATATCCTCCAAATCACCTGAACCAGGTGTTTCAGATGCATTAACTGATGAGTTATCAGAAGTTAACATATTTCATCAGTTTTTCTCAACCCTCCTCATCTCTCAGGCTCCATGTGTTCAGTGTGAGGGTTTATCTTTAGGTTTTAAAGAGCCTGATGTTATTTGTGTTGTGAGTGTTGAACTACTTCACTGTGTTTAATAAGAGAAAACTAGAAGGAGACACTGAGGCATGAAGGAGTGGTGATCCACTGGCTGGATGATCAGATCTTTGTTTCTATAAATAACATATTCAGTCCTTATCTGATGTCTTCCTTTGTCTAATGTTTTAACCCGATTGCTGCTCTGCCTGACACAAGAACCTCTCCTCCAACTCTGCCTGTGATTTATAGTTTAGTCTTTGTGGTCTAATCCCATTAGAATCCATTAAGCAAATCATCTTAAACTGATCCTCCTCCTTTCAAACGTGGGGAGAGGTCGTCTCCGTCTCTGACAGGACGAAGCGGGGGAGGGAGGGGAGGAGGATGGCAGCGCTGCTTTAAGGTCACATGATTGACTTGTGTCTGTTGCAGGGAGCACAGGCAGCCGGCCAACGTCATCCTGCCTCTCTTTCCACGCATCACCCTGGATATCTCCTGCCTTTTATCCTGCGCAGGGGCTCATTGCGTAGATTTTTTGTTTTTTGTTTTTTTTGAGGAGTTGCAGCGTCAGGATGCAGATGTTGACCCAAAATTTTGGCGTTTGCCGTCACTAACTATGTCCTTCTTGTGTTGCTTCTTCCTCAGGGACTATGGCTCCAAACGCAAATCTGGTAAGTGGCCATCCTTCCTGCAGCCTTCTTTCTTTCTCTACTTGTTGCTCTGCTGAAGAACCGGGGGTCGCTTTAAGCTGCATGACGTCTTCAACGTGTCTCTGCGTCCCGTCTCTGGTGTCACTCTGTGGTTTGTTTACATTCCTGCTTTCTGTCGGCTGTGGGCTGGCTTCATGAAAGCGTCAGCCTCCCTTGCACGTTGGCTGGAGGTTCGCTTCAGAGTTCAGGGTGGAGCTGTTGGAGGCCAAATAAAGTCATTAACTTCAATCTTTGTGACATTTAGATGATTGTTTGGCTTCAGCTGCACTTCTAGTTGAAGCTTTTTGTGCCACATGCAGCATACTGCCCATCCCTGTGCATGCAGGAAAGACTAATAAACCATTCACACATTCATACTGTCCAGCATCTTTACACCATTAACCATCTGCATGGCTGAATTAACCACAGAATAGAAGTTCTGAATGTGACTAATAACTGGATTCAGGAACTTGTTTTTGAAAGGATCAGGCTGTAGAAGCACTTATGAATTATTGAGGAGCAAATCCAGGAAATAGCTTGTGGTTCATGGAAAATATTTTCCTCCAAGCGATATAAAAACAACTTAACCTTGATGTTTACTGTGAGCAGCTTGAAGGTGGGATATTCAAAAGGATTAGAGGACAAAGTCTTTGATTTGGCTCGTTTAATGTTCAGATTAAAGAAAGAGTGTGACGAAAACAAGCCGAACAGAAGCTAAAATCTGCAAAACTGTAGCTAAAAATCTGTGAAACATGAATGCTGTTCCCATCTTTGTGCTGACTCAGCATTCACTGAATTATTTGTTCATTTTGAAGCCCAAAACAAACTGTTCTCCTCCTGAACGACTTGGTCCACATTCCTCGTGCAGATTTGATTTCCTGGAAGCCGTCTGCTGCTGCTGCTGCTGGAGGAAAAAGGCCGTTTAGGAATTTTCCCCCCACCGCAGTGTCTGAGAGAGGAGCTTTTAACAGGTGGCTCCTGTGAGAGTGCCAACTTAAATCTTTGACATGTTGCCCAGTTGGACGCTGCGCCGCTGACCCACTGATCTGCTACCAACTCTTTAAACAGGAAGTCGCTCCAAGTAGGGAGACGATTAACTGCTGAGAAACCTCTCTCAGTAAATACAGGAGAAAAACTGCTAAAAAGAAAAGGAGCTGAATTTCTCTGGTTTCTTTCTCAGAACAAATATGGCAGCTTTTTTTCTTCAGATGATGGAGGAATTGTAAAGTTGTACCTCATGCTGCATTTTATTGGGACTCAGAATTTCAAAATAAAAACAAAAAAAGAAAATCTAAAATGTGACCAGAAAAAACAGGAATTTCTCCCCCGTCCCGATCTCTGAATCCAATATGGCTGCTATGAAGCATTGTGATAGCTTCAGTAAAAAAACAACACAGCAAAAACAGGAGTGTTAAAATTTCAGTGTTAAACTTTTGGGTGTTGACTTAACTCCTCCTAGTGTTATTTTAACACTTTCTGAGTAAACTGACTTCCAGTGTTGGTGTTAATTCACAGTGTTGATTTCCTCAGTGTTGTCTCAACACTGGACAGTGTTAAATAAGCTCCGCCCACTGTTAAGTCTTATACAACACTTTCATAAATGCAAGTGCGGTCACATACAGACACTTTGTTGGTGTTGAACTTAACACTGTTGCTGTTAAATTAACACTGACATGTTTGCTGTGCACTCTGGATAAAAAACTGGTTATAATTTTAGACTGGTCTTTAAAATCTGTCCAGTGTTTCATCAGATATTTTGCTAACAAACCCACACACTCATAATGTTGCTCACGTCTGCTTTGGAGGTGATTCATTTCAAACAAATCTAATAATGAAATCAGGACCCAAACTCCGCAGGAGTCAGTTGTGTTTAACCGTCGGGGGTCCGGTCCGGCCTCCCACAGATTCAGGATTAAAGGAGGGGGTGCTGTCGAGTCTGTGGATCCCTCCGAGGCCGGAGCCGTCAGACAGGAGCTGCTTTGTTTACGTGGCACAGAGGATAAGGTTTCAGGTGGAGGAGGAGGAGGGCTGTGGGGGTCAGTGTTGCTGGTGTTGCACCGTCGTAGATCAGGACCCCCTCTGACCCACCTTCCAGCTGAGGACTCACTCTGTGCTGTCGACACACGTTAGAGCTTCACAGCCACGTTGCATTCAGAGAGGAGTGAGCCGTTGAGGGTTTGGACACGGGGGACGGTGCTCATTGTGGGACACGTGTTCTGACCTCTGTGACCAACACGCCACGCTCACAGCCAGGAGCTTCTGCTCACAACAAAGTCTGAAGCCTGAATATGGCAGACTAAAACTCTGGAATGTGGCGGGTGATATGCATTCCTCTCTAGTGATGTTTGATACTGATAGTTTTCTTTCTGATACTGATACCAAGTAAAATGTGGCTGTTATCAGTGATGCTGATACTTTGTGATAACACACATAATGTGTCTGGTAAAGTAATGTTTTTCAAATAACTGCTTTATTTGTTTAGCACAATTTGAAATCCTTATTCTAAAGAAATAATAAAAAAAATTGAATAGTGAATAAAATGGAGAAAAAATATTGTAAAAGTTGTTACTTTGTATATTTTCATTTGTTTGTGGTTTTGCAAAAGGACCCTGTCTGAAGCTAATGCTGTTTGGGGGTCCATGGCATGAAAAAGTTTGGGAACCCCTCATCTAGAAGATTTTATGTTAAAATGACCTGCCGTACATTTACTGAGTGACTGACTGAACGCAGACCACTGAAGACAAAGTGGTTCCCTCCAACCACACATGATTTACACAAGATTTGAATAGTTTAGTTATTTATTTATTATTTTCCTGTTAATGATGTACATTATGTGAAATAACTAAAGTATCAAAGTATTGATGTTTTGATTTTAGTATCGATTCTAGAGCATAAAGTTTTGGTATTGGTAGTATGGATATTTCAGTATCGATCTGCACATAACTAATTTAAACTCTAATCAGTTCATTCTTTTCAAAGATAAAAAAGAGCTCAGGAAGAGTTCCAGTAAAAAGCTGCTCGGACCTTTCTCTGCCCCGCTCCATAATAAAGGAGCTTTATCTCCTGCATCGTGCTCATCCCTCACATCTTCTGAAACAGGCTCTTTAATTTCCTGGTGCAGACCTGGTGTTATTTCTTTAAACATGGGGTGGATCGCTGCAGGAGGAGGGGGTAAAGACGAGGCTGACGCCCGTCCCTGACATTCCAGCAGGGATGGAGAAGGTTAGCAGGGGATGCTGGTGGAACCTGCTGGGAACTGGAGGGGGCTGTAGATGTCGTGGGGTTATTTAGCTCAGAGGATCCAGTCGAGCAGGAGGAAAACTCTGACCTTCAGAACAGGGCTGGGTTCTGTTCATCACTCCCAGATGAGCTGCTCCCTTATAGCTGCGTCGTAAATGTTTGCTCTGCTTCTGCACGCTGTGAAAGTGAATAATTTCTCTCATTCTGCTTCTTTTCCTTCTTCTCTGTCTGCAGTGTGGATGTACGGCTTTACAGACAGCCCGAGGAAAGAGGCCTCAGGTAGCCTTGTGTGTGTGTCAACATGTTAAATATGCATGCTCTGCCAGCTGCATCCAGTTTTTACACCTCAGCTCTCTCTGGACATCTGCTTTGCATGTGCCATCTGCTGGAAATCAGCCTCTGCATCCATCTCTGGATGTGTCGACCCGTTTGTCTGACAGCAGCTGGATGAATGTGGCCTGCAGGTTTGCACGTCCAAGTGCTCCAGACGTTAGTCTGCTTCGGATTTCTTTGATTGCTGCCTGTGATCTTATTCTTTTTTTAATGATGAGTCAAGGCAGAAAAGGCATATGGAGAGCTGAAGTCATGAATATATTTACTGAAAATGACTCAGGAAATATGCATCAAATCATTTTGTTAAAATGAAAAATTATTGTTTTTTTCCACTGCTTATGTCTCTTTTATTTACATTTCTATTTTATTTACTTTTCCTTTTTCAGAATGCATTTTTTTCATTATACCATTTTTATTTTTTGTGTATTTATTTCTATACATTTATTTTTACTCATCCAGGCGTATTTAATTGCTACATTTTAGCATTGTTGTTGAAAAAAATAAGGAATTCCTGCTTTGCTTTGAGAACAAAAACTTCAGGCTCCAGAGAGCAGCTAGCACTAACTGCTAACGGCGAACAGCTAACAGCTAGCCTAACTTGGTTTAAAAGCAGTCCAACCATGCGTAACATATCAAACTCTAGAAAAAACTTAGTTACTGAAATAACAGATTATCAGATTTTAATGGATTTTAAAAGTTATTTGTAGCATAGCAGCTTAGCAGGAAGTTACTTTTTTCTACTTCCTGTTTGGGATTTTGTAAAATAAATAGCAAAATAAGTTATCTTAGCCACACAAAGACACACCATGCAGCTAAAATGTTATTTATTGAACAATAATGCATGAGTAAGATGTAAACACATTGTTCTGTAAAAGTAAATAGTGTTTATTTTAAATAATGCAGTTAGAATTAGCATACAGAATACTGTCTGGTCCACAAAACCTGTTTTCTCTGCAGCTTTTGATACAGTTGTGAGTTTTTAGAGTTATAATTCTGAATTTGTCGTGCTTTATATCAAATCATAAGCTGATCTTTATTTAACCCACATACTTCCTGTTCTGCACTGACGGCTGCAGCCAGGCAGGAGCATCTATGCATCCTCTTTAATTCTTAATTTGAATATTTCTTACTCTAAATTCAACCCTATTTGGGTTCATGTGACCATTAAAAGGCTGCAGGAGCGTTTTAATTCCAAATATGGTCCTAATTAAGCTAATATTGGGATCCTGCTGAGCCTGTTAACTACCCAGTGAGTCAGTCCAAATTAAGCACAACAAACCGTCCGTTAAAAACCACCACTCGTTTTTTATTAACATCTTGGAGAAAAAAAATCCAACGTGCCTATAAATTTAACAAAAAGCAGAATCTTACAGGAATTCAGGATTTGTGATGTTTCTGAAAGAAGCATGGTTTCCATTATCACAGTGTAAAACTTTGAAAAGGTTGGATCTGCCTTTTCTCCTCTGGCTCACTTTTCTTTTCCACCTTTTCTGTTTGTGAAGAAATGTCGAGACATAAAGAGAGAAGCCTCGTCGCTTCAAGAGTTTACGAAAAGCAGATTTGATTTTTCAAACCAGTTGTGTCCTACAAGAAAACATCCCCACATACCCAAATGGAACAAATTCCTGAAGAACAGTCTTCATTGTACTGCTGGATAAACTCAAACAAACTGGTTCTCCCTGTTAGGGTATGTTTTCCACTCTTTTCTTCTTGGACCTCATTGGTTTGAAGATGGTTCTTTGCATGGTGGTGATGGAGGTATGGAAGTCTGTGATGCTACTTGAACGATGACGACCAGGATGAAGGAGAAGAGGCCGTCTACTCTTGACAGACACCAGCTGTTGTGTAGATGGATGATATGCCTGCCATAAACCTTCCTGTAAGATATAGTCAGCAGCTTTTTGAAGTAGATGGAGCTTCTTTTTAGTCTAAATCCTGCTGGTCCTTATGATAAAATAATCTCTCAGTTTGTTCAGGATGAGCTGAAGAAGCAACAACTGTTCTACGTTTAGACTCACCAAACCCTGGATTTGAATATCCTTTGGTCTATCCAATCCCCAGCCTCTTCTCCTCTAGGTTTTCCTCCAAACAAATGAAATAAAAGGAGTGAGAAATTAAATACCTCGTTTATGTTAATCCTGCTCACAATCGTAGCCGCTCAGTCTACGCCAAACCACGGCCACACTCGCGCTCGAGGCTCGTTATTGTACATCCACCCTCGCTGCCTAAAGCCTGTGGCCCTGGGCTGACCCTGGGATGAACAAAATTAGCCTCAGTGAGCAGCAAACTGAGGGGGCGGGGCCAGACGCCTGTCAATCATTCTGTACCATGAAAGACATCTTTGGGAAGACTCTGGGATTTTTTTCTGACATTTTGGCACCGGTTTTCTTTTAAATGTCACAAAATATGATGCAATATGTTTAATTTGTGTTTATTAAGTATTTGAATGTTTTTGTTGAAAACACCTGGAAGGGCTTAGCCTCACATATACCAGGTTATTTGTTTAATGAACACTTGAACAGGTGTGTCTAAAGAGTGTCTGGTGAGTGTAAATGAGGGTTATGGAGAATGTTGAGTTTTAAATACATTTTTAGGTTCTTCTGTAATTTTTTTTTGCCATTTTTTGGTGCCTAATGTTTTCCAACATCTAAATGTTTAAAACGAAATTGTTACAGCATCAGATTTTATCAGGAACAAACTAAAAAAGTAGATTTTTTGTTGTTTGTTTTAGTTTCTGACTGCACCTCTGATCTGCTTGGGAGTGTAATTTGCAGTAAAAATTCCTCTGGATCTTTGTGGCTTCTGTGTTGGTGGCCCAAACAGCCTGTTGGAGTTCTCTGCACCATGTTTCAGGAAATAAAACTCTGCTGCTTCTGAAACGTTTCAGACTTTAAGAGCTGAAACAACAAGTCCTAACAACGACTGAACGCTCGCCTCTTTTTGTTTGACCCAGACTCGGTTCTCCATGTGTCTCTGCTTCTTTCTGGTCCACTCATATGTTTCTATTTAAGGCCAGCAGTGCTGACTGCCATGATTGGTGTGTTCCCCCCCCCTCTGACTCCCTGTCCAACGGCTGGCTCCCAGAGGCAGTGGAGGGGAGGCCTTTCCTCTCAACCACACTGTTGATTTTCCACAGGAAAACTTCACCATTCTTCCACTCATTTACTCCCCCGTCTCCAGCGGCTCCTCTGTTCCTCCTTTGTCTTCGGCTCCTTTCTGCTTTTTGGGTTCGGCTGTTTGGAAAAGGCCTCAGATGCTCTTTTGGTGCGAGATGCAGCTCCTGAAAAGTCTATTCTCACCTTTCATCCTTTTGTTTTGATTTCCGATGCTCCTCATCCGTTCGCTCTGGGCTGGGGGTCGACGTTTGGGACGATGCAGCCGAACTGAGAGGTCACGTTTTGATTGGACGGGGGAGGTACAGAGGCGGCAGAGACCGGGGGTCGGCCGATGGCGGCGCACCGGTCGCGCGGTGGCGTTTTTGGGTGCGGCGGGCGTTCGCGGGGCGTTACGGCGGGCAGGTGGCTGACGGCCTGTCTCTTCCACTCAGGGATGGACAGCTCGGAGCCCATGGTGCTGGAGCAGTACGTGGCCGTCGCCAACTACGAGAGGCAGGAGAACTCTGAGATCAACCTGAAGGCCGGCGAGACGGTGGACGTGATCGAGAAGAGCGAGAGCGGTGAGTCCAGTTTGACTTTTTATTGCATGAAACATGATAAACGTCTGAACACGCAAAGGTCACGGCAGTTAAGTCTCATGATGACGATGAACAGCACAAACAACTTAATGTAGCATAAATGATGACTGAATAACTGATGAATGACTTCTGAATAAGAGCTGAATGACTGATGAACGATTGCTGAATAACTGCTGAATTATAGCTGAACGACTGCTGAATGTCAGCTGAATAACTGCTGAATTTCAGCTGAATAACTGCTGAATGTCAGCTGAATTTCAGCTGAATAACTGCTGAATGTCAGCTGAATAACTGCTGAATTTCAGCTGAATAACTGCTGAATGTCAGCTGAATTTCAGCTAAATAACTGCTGAATGAAATCTGAAGACCTGCTGAATGACAGCCGAATAAGATCTAAATTTGAGCCAAATAGCTGCTGATTGACAACTAAAATTTGTTTAAAAAGTGCTGAAACAGGCAGAAGCTAATATTAGCTCAGATGTAACTGAAAGCTAAAATTAACAAAATAGAAGTCAAAAATTAAAATTTGCTAAAATCTAGCTAAAGTGTCTTAAAGCTAAAATGAGCTAATCTGTATCCAAAACTCATATTAGCAAAACATGAAGTGAAGTGGTAGAATGTTAGCTAAATGGTACAATTAGTAAAACAAATATTTAAAAGAAGTTAAGTAGACAAAGATGAAGTTTGTTTGGTTTGTTGAAGCTGGTTTTAAAGACATCTGTGTTTTTGGTGAAAGTGAAGAAATGTGTGTACTTCTGGGGACATTTATTTTGCAAAGTAAACATAAAAACAAAAGTCAGCAGATAGAGACTGATTCCAACAAACATGCAGATAAACTATAAACAACTGAATGCTGACTCAGCATTTAGACTTTGTTTTCAGGTTTCTTTAACAACAAACTGGACGTGTTTTGTTTCTGTTTTTGTCTCGTCCTCCTTCGGTTCACGTCAGTAGCAGGAATATGGACTCATCAGAACCTCTCTGACCAGAACCAGCTGGAGCTTTCTGTGTGTCTGTCGCGATGAAAGGTGGTGTTAACGATGCAGAGAAAATAAAATAAATTTGGGTGAAACTTTATTTTGGACGGAGCTGCAGAGTCAGAGGAAAACAAGTTGAATCTGGACAGAATTTCTTTGAATCATCTCTGTTCCTGGAACTGGATCCTTTAAAAAAACAAGTTGCACAATCAAGAGATCAGCTGATAGATGGACACATGAACACGTGTCATAGTTTTTATTCATGATTTAATACAGGATCTGTTGTTTTATAGAGGTTCAGCTCCATTACTCCTGTTAACCCTTTATGTTATTATTATTATTATGTTTTAACTCACTGGCTTCTTTCAGCCCGTCAGAGGCTGCTCCATGAAACAGGAAGTGAGCGCTCCCTTCCTTCAGCTTGTTTTGGTCTAAACTCAAATAATCGTCCAGAGAAAAGCTGAATTTCTTCATTTCCATTAATGACCATAAAACATTCCTGCTGTCGTCTGAACGCAGGGACTGAGACTCCCTGAGGGGTTTGAGTTCAGACATCGTTGAAGGTTTTCATCGTAAGCGTGTTCCGAGTGAGACAGATATGATCTGGTTCAGTCCGATCCGGTCTGAGAGCATCTGGTCAGCAGGCCCGTTTGAACACAAACCTTCATCGGAGCACTCAGAGCCACATTCGGACAGAGGAAGGTCCCAGCTGGAGAACCCGATCAGCTGTTTTGAGTTAGCATACCTAAAATCCTCATTCTAACTGCTGACGTAAAGATTTATGTTCTTTGCAGAGTAATTGCATCAGGTGTTAATCCCTCAGCAGTTTCTGGGCTCCTGCTTTAGATTCTTCCTGTTCTTTGAATCTTTTTTCCAGCTCCGCTGCAGAAAGACAGACAGTTTCAGCTGTCTGCACATCTTTTTTTGTAAAGAATCAGGAAAATGGCAGCTTTGACCCCCCCCCCTCACCTGTCTTGTGTTTTTATCGTCACCTAATGTTTCCAGAACCACTCTGACTCTCTGCTCCGGGCCCGTGGGTCAGTGACGAGCCCTCTCTGCTCAGTTACTGCAGCGCCACGCTCGCTCTGACCTCCGCCCCCCCTCTGTCAGGGGAAACGGCCAATTATTGCCTGCCGAGACACGGCGGAGCGAGAACCTCCCAATTAGAGCTGTGTGCAGCAGGAAGTGTGGGTGCCTGTGTGGGAGCCGCTCGGTGCTGCAGCAGAACCTCTGTGTTTATTAGACATTAACCACTGCGCGCCTCATAAATCCTGCAGAACTGCTGAGCTCTATGTGTCAGACAAACTAAATAATTAAAGCTTCCGATGCATAAAGCATTAAAGCAACCTTATTTCCAGTCATTTTCTTATACGGGTCAGCTGGTGTCCACCTCCAGCAGTCACTGTGCCGGAGGACGAGGACACCTGGACAGGTCTCCAGTTGGACTTTCAGACTTCCTTCAACATTTCTGGAGACGTCTTCTCAATCAGAGGTGAAGAGAGTCACTTCTCTGAACACCTGGAGGTTAAAAACATCCAACACATGACAGGAAGTGAGCCCTCGTGTTCTGATGAGGAAGACTTGGACATGAACCCAGAGGAACGTGTGATGATTTCAGTCTGTTTAAACAAACCTCCACCTCTTCATCACCTGAGCATCTTTTATTTCTTCTTTTGGCTGCTTTATTTTCACAGCTGCTGCTGGTGCTGCTGAGCCCTCCAGGTGTCAGCCTTTTTTCACATCAGGCCTCAGAGAAGAACATCTGAAGTCATTTGTTTCACAGGAGAAGAGGATATTTTATCTTCTTTGATCACAGCTTCAACCAACAGCAGCTGGGTTTCCTTCTAAAGACTCCCTGAACTCCAGCTGAGATTGTACACCTTCTTACATCCATCATCCATCCATCCGCCATCCATCCATCCATCATCCATCCATCCATCTATCCACCCGCCATCCATCCATCCATCCATCCATCCATCATCCATCCATCCGCCATCCATCCATCCATCATCCATCCATCCATCCATCCATCCATCCATCATCCATCCATCCATCTTCCATCCATCCATCCATCCATCCATCCATCATCCATCCATCTATCATCCATCCATCCATCCATCCATCCATCCAACCATCTATCCATCCATCATCCATCCATCCATCATACATCCATCCATCCATCATCCATCCATCCATCATCCATCCATCCATCCATCATCCATCCAACCATCCATCCATCCAACCATCTATCCATCCATCATCCATCCATCCATCCATCCATCCATCATCCATCCATCTATCCATCATCCATCCATCCATCCATCATCCATCCATCCATCCATCCATCCAACCATCTATCCATCCATCATTCAACCATCCATCCATCCATCATCCATCCATCCATCCATCCATCCATCATCCATCCATCCATCCATCCATCCATCCATCCA
>JAUBOC010000127.1:24688995-24700524 GCA_032275365.1 Anablepsoides cearensis | reverse complement strand
AATTTCGATTCAATTCAATTCACATGTCTGTGATCGATATAATGCAATATCTTATGCCCATCTAACACAATGACTGTATTAGATGGGCATAAGATATCGATTGTCATCAAGAATATGATGACGATATAGATCATGATTTTCATTTTGCCACGATATAGGTGAATCATGATTCACTCAAATCGATATATCGATATAGATCGATGTATCGTTACACCCCTGGTCCAGACCTCTGTTTTACAGCCACCTCCTCCAGTTTATCTGGGAGGACTCTAACAGACCGGCTGAGAGACATAGTCTCTGCAGAGTGTCTTTGGTCTTTCCAGTTTGGACTTCTTTGCCAGGTTAAGACAGATCATATGAGACAGGAACGAGTTCAGAGATGATTTGAACTCAGAGGAGGTTCAGACCTGTCAGTTCTGTCAGTTTTTAGATATTTGGTTGTGATTGGATGAAGCTGAATACAGATCCGAGGTACTTCATCACAGACAATAAGCTCTTTAATCATTTAAAGTTAAAACTTCAGGTTTATGACTCAACCTGAAGAAACAAGAACATTTTATTTATTTAAACAAATACATTTATTTCAGTCCCGGTTCTGTTGCTATAAACTGATGTCTCTGTGTTTCTTCACATCGTCACTTCTCATTGCTGTCCTCTCCTACATCCTGATATCTCCACACGGTCCGTAACCTAATTCTGCTGACAGCTCGACCCGCTGGAGAGGAACCGACAGGCCAAATTACCTCCAAATAACATTTCCTCTTTGTGCCGCGGCTGATGTTTCAATTAGGAGGTCAAGGGGAGGAGGGTGGTGCTGGGTGGGTCGGGCAGAGAGGAGGACAGGAAGAGGAGAAGAAGAATGGACGCTGAGCATCAGGACTGATGAAGGCAGAGGAACAGATGCTGAGCGACACAGAAGGAATTAGATTATGGAGGATGGAGGAAAAACAGAAGAGGAGTTTTGTCTCCGTCTGTCCTTCGTCTCGTTAATGTGTTTGCTGTGCGTGTGTCCTCCGAGGAGACGGAGACTAATCACTTTACAACTGCTTCCTCAGTACAGCACTAATGAAAAAGGTTAAAAGTTCAGCAAACAGTGAGAAGTTTAGATCAAAGTGAGGCCGGAGAGCAGAACCATCAGCTGACAGATTAACCCTTCATGTTCTCCTCTTCATAACTCTGCTGATCCAAGCTTCTCAAATCTTTTATGTTTTTGATGTTTTTGTCTTTTGGTTGCTCCCGCTCCTCATCAGTAACTAAAAGACGAAAGGCTCACCTGAAGAGGCTGGACCGCCGCTGGACACTGGGTGGTATCGTTAACCGCCAGCAGAGCAGAGGTGAACACGCACACTGCACCCAAAGCTGTCAGGAATGTCAAAGTAAAGGTTGATAAAAACAAATAGGCCCCTCCCACAGCTGCTGCCTGATAAGTAGCTCTGTTTACCTGCCGATCTCTTGGCTCTTGCCAGGATCTACGGGTCGGAGCGGCCGTGACTCGGCTCCATCGGTTACATCTTAAAATACGAGCTCACACTGAGCGCCGCATTAATTGGGCTGCGTTAAGACTTTTTAGCCCCTGCAGCGTAACAGAGCTGCTGCTCAATTAGAAGGTTTTAAAATCCTCTAATTAAACAAGAAAACTGAAAAATCAAACAGAAATGACACAAAACCCGGATTTTTCTTTTTTAAAAGGTTGTTTATTATAGATTTATCTAAACAGGCCTAGTTTTATATACAGAACTCAGCAGGTTGGTTGCTACACTGCAGATGAAGTAACAACAGAGTGTGAGCTGAAACGGTACCAGAACCAGATGGAACCGGGTCTATAAACAGGTTTTCTGCTCTCGCTCTGGTGGCGACAGCGAGCCGGGTGACTCATTTCAAAGCTGCACAGAGGCCAAAGTTTGTCTGATTAAATCCAGGCTGCTGATTGGACCGCTGCCCCGCTTTCACACTTTCCATCAGCTCTTCTGGACCCCAAGCCGTTTGGTTCTGAGAGACCAAGAGTCCTGCAGACCAGAAGAACTGGATCCATGATTTCATCACTTATGTTTCCAAACTTCAGGAGGTCTGAGGACGGGTTCTTAACTCCGCCCAGTGTTATTGTTTTTCTCTCTCTGTGATCCTCCTGCAGCTGTGAGAAAAACCCAAACAAACAATTCTGTAAACTATTCGGCTTGTTAAAGAACAGGAAGCTCTGACTTCAGCTGCCAGAACCACTGAGTTCAACTAAAACTGTGAGAAATGTTTCCTACAAAGCAGAAGGGCAAAGCTCCAGCTAAAATTCAGAAGAAGCTAAGAGCTAACTAGCTAGCTAGGAGGTAAAAGCATCAAAAGGTTAGCTAAAAGCTAACAGTATCAAAAAGCTAACTAGAATCTAAAATTAGGTAAACTGAATTACCTGCAGTGTTGCTGAATAATTTAGCTGAAAAATGCTGAAGAAGATTAAACATTTTTAAAAGCTGAACTATTAATGCTGCTGAATTTTATTTAGCTCAGTAATGAGTGAAGAACCCAAACTGTGAAAACGAAAACTTCAAGGTGCAGAGAACAGCTGAAAAATGCTGAAATATGCAGATAAATGGAAAAGGAGCAGAAATATAGCTGAAATAAGCAGAAAAAGCTGAAGAGGGCAGAAAGAAAGTCAAAGGAACAAAAGAAAAGTAGCCGAAGAAGATGTTGAAATGATAAGAGAATAGCAGATAAGGTCAGAATGGTAGGTAAAAGATCTGATAAATGCTAAAATCAGATAAATACAAGCCGAAGGAGGCTAGAATTAGCACAAAGAAATCACAAATGCAGAATTAAAACAAAATGTAAAAAAAATACAGTAAATATTTCTAAACATTGTGAAGGTTTTAATGAAGCTGAAGACAGCTTTCTTTTTATTCAGGTCAAACTCGACCTTTTATCCTGAAAAAGCTGAATGAGGTTGTTTGTTTCCTCCAGAGGAGAAGTACCTGACGGTTCAGTCCTACAGCAGCCAGGGCGTGGACGAGGTCAGCTTCGAGAAAGGAGTCACCGTGGAGGTGATCCAGAAGAACCTGGAGGGCTGGTGGTACATCAGGTGGGTCAACTTCTCCTCCTCCTGAGTCTGAACAGTAAAATCCTCACAGGCTTTCTGTGGTTCCAGGGACTTTCAGCAGGTTGGAGTCATGAAAGAAAAAAAAAGAAAGCAGAGCATGGCTCATGTAGGGAGAAATGAGTCGACATGCGTTTGGAACGTTTTACTTATTGCTTCACAAATGACTCATTTAGCATAATAATGAAGGCTGAGATGTTTCTGTGCATGAATTATTCAGCCTGCTTAATTGACTTTGGCTCACTTGATGGATCCTATTGTTGTGCAGATCAGAAACATCTTCATGTTGTCAGCAGCAGCTTGTACAGCCGTTTCAGTCAGGTCGTTGGATTAATTGTGTCTTTAAAACAACACTTTGTTTTGTTTAATAAAAAGCTGAAGTTCAGTCTCAGATGTTCTCAGTCTTATTGGCTGAATTTTGAACATGTTTGTGGGACAAACTTCCTGTTAAAGTGGGTGTTTTCTGCTCTTTAAGGTTCAAACTGAGTCGAGCTGTGTGGGCTGACACTTTTCAATGTTTTCCCAAATGTTTGGTTTGAAAGACTCAGATATTTGCTAATCTTTGCTGAGATAATAATTACACAAACACACAAATTATATTACACATTTACACACAAACACACAAATTATATTACACATTTACACACAAACACACTTGGGTCTTTTTGTGATACAGTAAATAAATGACCAGACCTCTAACAGGACTCTACTTCAGTTATTCCTGGCTGTGCAGCTTCAGTATCACTATCATGATCAAACAGATGCAGCTCAACCAAACATCTCCTCCCAAAACACAAAGATAAAAAGTAGGAAATCAATATTGGACGTTAATATCGGCCCAGTTTTACATATTGGACCGATACGATATACTAAAAAATGACCAACATCGGCTGATGTCATGGTTCCCGCAGATCCTTAAAAAGTCTTAAAAGGGATTAAATTTGTCAATCCAAAAAAAGGCCTTAATTAACCTTAAAATGTCTTAAATCGATCTTTCAGAGATCTTAAAAACGTTTAACACATTTGAAGTAGGATAATTGTCTCAAATATTAAAATAATTGGTAACATTTGTGTTATTATTTTTTTTTATTTCTCTCATAGTTATTTGTTCTGTGTTATAATAAACATTTGGGTAAAATTGTCAAACTGTTTTTTTCCCCACATTTTTATTTATTGTGAATTGGGTCTTAAATTTGATTTCAAGTGGCATTAAAGAGGTCTTAAAAAGTCTTAAATATAACTTGCCTTAAGCTGTAGGAACCCTGGATATAAATGCTGATATATTGTGCATCCCTGTTGTTAAAGAAAGGGAAAATCTCTTTAGTTCTGCTTTTAGAGGTAAAACTGAATGAAACGCACTAACAGGCTACAACAACCTTTTTTGATTGAACCTGCAGATATTTGGGGAAAGAGGGCTGGGCCCCGGCCTCCTACCTGAAGAAACTCAGAGAGGACTTCTCCCCCCGTAAGAAGACCCTGACGGGTCCCGTGGAGATCATCGGCAACATCATGGAGATCAGCAACCTGCTGCAGAAGAAGTCCGTCAGCGAGAAGGACATCCAGACGGACGGCGAGAGCGGCGGCGGCGCGCCGGAGCGCCACATCTCCAAGAGCGAGATCAGCCTGCCCGTGCCCTACAACTCTGAGATCAACGCCGAGACGGGCCGGAGGCTGAGCGCCGGCCGCGACACCAACAGCCCCTGCCTGGGCATGCTGGCCGCCAGCGCCGCCCTGAACGAGAACAAGGCCAGAGGAGAGGCGGGGTCGCCCGCCGTGGCTCGGGTCGCCCCTCACAGAGTGGAGATCGGTCAGTGTTTATCCTGCTGGGGCGTTTTATTTAATGCTGCTGAGATTATAAAAGATGTTCTTCTGCTCTGCAGGGTCTCCAAACCTGAGGCAGAAACCCCCCCCAAGAAGAGAGGCCAACCTGGTGAGAAGCTCTGGAAGGATTTTTATTTGACTGTATTTTATTCTTCTACTTCCTGTTATTTATAAAGTGGTCTCTGTCTCCTCAGGGTTTCCAGCTACCCAAGCCCCCGGAGCCCCCTGCTGTGGAAGCAGAGTACTACACCATCGCAGACTTCCAGTCCTCCATCTCTGACGGCATCAGTTTCCGCGGAGGACAAAAGGCTGATGTAAGAGGACGGATCAGTCAGTCAGGGCTGTCGCAGAGAGCAGAGTTACAGCTGAGCGTCTGCTCCGACACATTCAGACGTGTCTGTGTGGAAACATGCTGATCTGTTCCTTAACATCAGGTTTTCTTTAATATTCATTCTCAGTAACTGAAAACTCTTAGTTTATTAAAGGGAGTGCAGATATAAAATCCTCCGGATTAAATTAATTACCTGACTTAATTGATTATTAATCAGTTTGTAGTTTAGATAAATCATTTCACTGTGAGGTTACTGTTTACATTTATTCATCTGTTCCTCCTGCAAACAGGAAATACAGAGAAAACAGCCTGCTTATTTTAGACAAATAATATGTTAAATTTCACATTATTTTATGAATGAATTGGAGATATGTATGGATAAAACGTTTTAAATCCATGTTATTCATGATTTAAAAGAAAGATGGCCACCACAACCAGCTGACCTTACATAGAGCAAAATTGGTTTTAATTTATTTTATTTTACAGATATTGAGCTCAGATTGTGTGTGGTGGTAGCTGAGAGTGATTACCAACAAATACTTTTCCACAGACAGACAGACGCGCCCAGAAACATAACCTCTTCCCTTAGTGGAGGTAACAAACTGGCTGCCCACAGGTACACAAGCACTTATAAACAGCACCGCAACCAACAAATACAAAAAATTAAAAGTTTGAGTGGTAAAACCACAACGACATTTTTAAAAATGTTATTATTTTTAAACACAAGAGATGAAGCCACTGTGGACCATAATCACACCCACAGAGAGAGGGCCACACTGACATGGAGACACACACACCTGAGCAGAACTGAACAGACCCAAACCCAAAAGAATAGAACTGTGTTCATCTTTTTTCTGCCACACAAGAGGCTACTCTGCCCAGTAACAGCCTCAGCCAATCAGAAGGCCCGATTGTGGCGTCGCTACAGGTAGGAGCAGAAAACATCTGAGAAAAGTTTACTTCTGACAACCAGCTGCTGTGTGAAAACTATAAGGTTTATTCAAGTATTCAAATACTTCTTGAACTGTGAGCGACAGAAGAGATCGGTTCTTGTGTTAAATTTAAAATTTGTACAGCTTTTATCATACATAGAGAAAGACTGGGAGGAAAGTGGTACTTCCTTGATTTCTGACTCACTTTGAGGGAAAACCATTTGTCCTACAGCAAAACCAGAAACATTGACTGAAAGAAAACAAAAATATCTACGTTTTGATATATAATTTTTGTTGTTAAGAAAATTGTGCCTGTATTTAGAAGTTGTTTGCTAAGAAATCTTTTAAAAGCTGGAAGCTGAGCTCAGTGTTTTCCTATGAGAGATTTTGATTGGAGTTTTTTGGGATTTATATATTTTGCACACCTCCCACCTCCGAGCCGGTCATTTTGATGTAACATTTGCAGGGATGCATTGCTTCTTTGGCCTCTCCTCTGCTCTCATTCTGTTGCAGGCAGTGACCAAACACAACAGCTCTACATGTTGCTGAGGCACAAACTGAGCTGCAGCTTCTATTAAACCATGATATTTGTGTTTTGTACCTCAGGTGATTGAGAAGAACCCTGGAGGTTGGTGGTACGTGCAGATTGGTGAGATGGAGGGCTGGGCCCCCTGCTCCTACATCGACAAACGCAAGAAGCCCAACCTGAACCGACGGAGCAGTACCCTCACCCGACCCAAAGTCCCGCCCCCGGCACCTCCCGTCAAAAAACAAGACCCCGAAGAGGCCCCCCCGCCATCGAGACCCGCCTCCAAGGCTTTGGAGACGCCGAGCAGGCCGGTCTACGAGGAGCCTGAATACGACGTTCCTGCGGTTGGATGTGACGGAGAGTCTGACGCCGAGTGGCCCCAGGAAGTAAAGGTCAGCGACAAGTACCACGGCCCGCCTCCGTCCAGCAAAGCCCCGCCTCCCGTCTGCAAAGCCTCCCCGGTTTTCGCCCGTCGGAGAACCTCCTACAGATCTGTGGAGGAGATCTCTAAAGAGGAGTGCATTTATGAGAACGATGGTTTCAGGACGAGCGGCGTTGAAGGAACCAGATCTAAAGGATCCAGTGAGCCCAGCTCCCCCAGGAGCTACCGGTCCTCCACGGTCCCACGGAAACCCTCGGGATCGTCCCCTCTCACCGGCAGACCCAGGACCCCCATGACTCCGGAGATGAGCAGAAGAAGCCAGACTCTGGGCCGGCGTGTGGACATGAGGTCTCAGGACAACAGTCCTCATTTCTCATCGGACGAGCTGGGCAGAGGGACCAAAACCTGTCCTGGTCTGAGTCGGGATCTGGACCAGGGTTTGGGCCAGAGCCCCTCCACCAGGCCCAAGCCTTCCGTCAGACCCAAACCCCTCCTAACTAAATCAGAACCTCAGAGCCCCGAGCGGATGGACATCAGCTCTCTGAGACGGCAGCTCAGGCCTACGAGTCAGTTCCGCCACAGCCTGAAACCTCGAGGGGACGACTCGGAGACGGGCTCCGTTGTCTCCTCGGAGGGCTCCGTGTGTTCTCGCAGCACCTCCGACCTGTCCTCCGTCTACTCCAAGGGGAGCCGAGGAGGCGGAGACTCGGACGTGGAAGGCCCCACCCTGTACCGCTCTGTGGACGTCTACAAAAAGGTCCAGGACTCTGAGATCAGCTTCCCAGCCGGAGTGGAGCTGGAGGTTCTGGAGAAGCAGGAGAGCGGCTGGTGGTACGTCCGCTGGGGCTCGGAGGAGGGCTGGGCCCCCTCGTACTACCTGGAACCAGTCAAGAAGGGGGGCGACGCCGGCGGAGAGTCAGAAGGAAACAAGTCCAACAGCCTGGAGAAGAACGAGCAGCAGGTTCTGACCCTGAACAACATCAACATCCAGGTGCTGACTCAGCAGCACCAGGGCCTGAGGGGCAACTCGCCCCCCATCCCGTCCAAGCCCCCCGGAGGGTTCTCCAAGCCTTCAGGCCTGGTAAACGGAGGCGTGCGCATGAGGAACGGGGTGCGGCAGGTCGCGGTCAGACCCCAGTCCGTCTTCGTGACCACGTCCCAGTCCGCGAAGGACTCGCACTACATGACCGGGTCCCTGAGGAGGAACGAGTCTCTGGGCCGGAGCGACCACTACAGCTCGGGTTCCGCCACGCTGGGGGTCCGCAGGAACGCCTCCTTCAGCACCGTGCGGCCCCACGTGGTGGTGGAGAGCCACACCAGGCCCGTGGAGCGCTCCGGCCTGGGGTCCTCGGGGAGCGCCTTCAGCACGGGCAACGTCCAGGACGCCCTGAGCAGAACCAACCAACGCAACGGGATCCCCGTGTCCACGGTCCGACCCAAACCCATCGAGAAGAGCCAGCTGATCCACAACAACCTGGGCCGGGACGTGTATGTGTCCATCGCAGACTACCGCGGAGACGAGGAGACCATGGGCTTCACCGAGGGAACCTGTCTGGAGGTCCTGGAGAGAAACCCCAACGGCTGGTGGTACTGCCAGGTGCAGGACAGCCTGGTGCCCCGGAAGGGCTGGGTTCCCTCCAACTACCTGGAACGCAAAAAGTAGACCTCCAAAGATCTGAGCGGCGTCGCTCCTGAAGAATGTTTTCTGCAATCCCCCCGAAGCAATACGTCCCAAAAAATGTTACATTTCTGAAAAGACCGAACATTTAGTGGCGGTTTCCTAAAACCTGCCCAGAAACCAGACGAAGGGTTGAGGAGGACGGCGTGGACGACTCTGCCGATAAGTGCCTTTTAGTTTTCCATCGCCTGAACCGGAGGGTTAGTTTGTTAAAACGGCAAAAATAATGTTTCAACCAAACCGAGTGCCATATAGTCCTCCAGAAACCAGAAACCACCTGGAGTCTGAGCAGAACCAGTCCAGTCCAAACAAAGGCCTGGAAGTCCTGAGAGGATCCGATCGTTTCTTAAATCTCATTTCATTTCCTGGTCGTGTCTCAAGTCTTCCTCTGAAAGGTTTCGGCTCTCTGCTGACATCGACTTCTAACAAACAGCCGAAGACGCTGAACTCTGAACTGATAGATTAATAATAAAACTATTAGTTTATAAAATAAGACTTTAGCTGTGATGTTGCAGGACCTACAGGAACAGATTAGATGAGAGGAATAAGTCTTCGTCATGATGAAGAGCAGTTCAGAGTTCAACGAGGCGTTTGTGGCCGATGCTGAAGACGGGTGAGAGATGTTTTCTAAAGGTTAATATTTCTGCTGGACAGCATCGCGTCACCCATCAAACCTGCAGTTATCTTATTGTAATGAAGCCATATTTGTTTGTTTGTTTGTTTGTTTGTTTGTTTGTGACGACACGGCGACAGTAACGAGGAGCGAAGTGCTTCTGTCTTGTGGGTCGATGCACTTTAAAACCAGCTGATTTTACGGTGCATTGATGCAAAGCTGCAGTCAAAACAAAAGTTATTTATTGGTTGTGATGCTGAGCGAGCAGCGCCCTCATGTGGAGCTCAGAGGTACGACAACACGATCCTACCTCAGCTGCTCACTAAAACTGGACGGAGAATTCTGTATCTGAAATCAGAGAGCAGCTAAAAGTTCCTCTGGAGCACATTTTCTTTTGTTTATGGCAATAATTTATTCATTTTTTTACGAGATTGAATTTGTTTTTGATGCTGTTTGCTGCAACTTTAACACATCATGGACACTTCCTTCATCTTTATTGTTCTTTACATAATGCCTGAGCATAAAAACATATTTATTATTAGGAGTTTGATCACTTTAGGAACATTTTTGTCTAAAAAGGTTAGAATTTTAGTCTGAATGAAACTTTCTGCTGCAGCAGTTGTTAAATAAATGATCAAACGTTGAATTTAAACCTTTGCTTTTTGACGAAGGCATTATGTAAATGTGTCGAATCACTTTGATTTGTTTTATTTTTATATTACGTTGATCAAACCAAACCTCCTTGGAAGGGAAATTGAGCATTTATCCATGCTTTTATTTTGTTATTTTTTTATTTGCTCCTCTTTGTCAGATGTTGAGTTATAGCCCTGAGGAAATGTGCAATAGGTGTAAAAGTTTTCAAACAGGAGGAGAGAGGAAGAACCTGAAGCTGCCACTCATCATCACCATTTTCTCTGTTTCAAACCCTGTTCCACCTGGACCCCGGCTCCTGGAGGCCCCTGCTCCTGGAGGCCCAGCTCCTAGAGGCCCCTGCTCCTGGAGACCCTGGCTCCTGGAGGCCCCTGAGGCCCCAGCTCCTGGAGACCCCTGCTCCTGGAGACCCCGCTTGGAGCCGTCACATTCGTGCCTGAATGGATTTTAGATTTGTTTTGTTGTTTATTTTTTCTTGTCCCCGGCTCTAACAGAACTGATCTGTCCCCTCACTGTCAGCCTCGCTTTGGCCCCAGAGAGAGGAGGTGACGTTAGTGACCAGAGGGAGGGTCCTCCTTCAGACCCCCACAGGTCAATCCATCAACTTCCAAACTGAAACTCTTTCTGCTCAGACCTCTCTGCCTTAAAGGAGCCAACGTTTCTGACTGAGCTGGAGGGAGACCAGAAGTTTCAAACCATTCTCCTCATTTGTCCACTTTTACTACAACCCAACCTCAGAGGCCATTTGGTTCTGGAGGTTCTGGAGTGTCAGGATTCATCAGAACCATGTCTTCAGGTCTGGATAACAGGGAGTCGTGCACCTAAGGACAAACACAGATATTTATTAGCTAGTTAATGGGTTAATTTTAGCTCATTTATGCATTAACTTTAGCTCATTGATAGGTTAATTTCAGCTGATTTGTGGGTTAACTTTAGCTCATTGATGGGTTAACTTCAGCTGATTTGTAGGTTAACTTTATCTCATTGGTGGGTTAATTTTAGCTCATTGATGGGTTAATTTCAGCTGATTTGTGGGTTAACTTTAGCTGATTTGTGGGTTAACTTTAGCTCATTGATGGGTTAATTTCAGCTGATTTGTGGGTTAATTTTAGCTGATTTGTGGGTTAATTTTAGCTGATTTGTAGGTTAACTTTATCTCATTGGTGGGTTAATTTTAGCTCATTGATGGGTTAATTTTAGCTGATTTGTGGGTTAACTTCAGCTGATTTGTGGGTTAACTTTAGCTGATTTGTGGGTTAACTTTAGCTGATTTGTGGGTTAATTTTAGCTGATTTGTGGGTTAATTTTAGCTGATTTGTGGGTTAGTTTTAGCTGATTTGTGGGTTAATTTTAGCTGATTTGTGGGTTAACTTCAGCTGATTTGTGGGTTAAATTTAGCTGATTTGTGGGTTTATTTTAGCTGATTTGTGGGTTAGTTTTAGCTGATTTGTGGGTTAATTTTAGCTGATTTGTAGGTTAACTTTATCTCATTGGTGGGTTAATTTTAGCTCAT
>JAUBOC010000127.1:24639654-24654263 GCA_032275365.1 Anablepsoides cearensis | reverse complement strand
ACACACACACACACACACACACACACACACACACACACACACACACACACACACACACACACACACACACAGAGGAGGAGGAGACCGTCACTGAACTGTAAATTCAGTTCCCTTTAAGGACTCAGGTTCATCTGAATCACTAAAGTGATCCGGTTCAAGCTGCCCCCCTCCCAGTAAACAAACAAACAAACACATAATTAAAACAATGGAAAACAAAAATAAAAAATCAAAGCAGTAAACACAAGACTCGTCTGTTAAAGAGATTAAACTGAGACTAAATATTTGTTTTAATGTTATTTTATTTGGGTTATTATTCATAAGTGATTTTTTTTTATCTTTATCAAATCCTTGAATCTCTTTCGTAGCCATGCCCTCATACTTGCGGCTACAAAGCTCCGCCCATTTGTACACAGCTCCTCCCTGGAGCTCAGTCGGCAGCTGAGCTCCCGCCCTCCCCTGAAGCATTTTTGGGAGTGTTAGAAATGGTAGGAGGTTATTAAAGAGGCAGAGGATAATTTCAAGGTGTTTAGACAGATGATCAAAAGTCACTTTTCTTTTTGATTTAACAGCTTTTATCACATGGTAGCAGTTATTTAATAGGAGGGTTTCACGTGACGTCACGATGCAGCGCCACAAGATTGCGCGAAGGTCGGCTGGAGGTCAGAAAGTAAAAAAGTGGAGGATCTACCATCTGAAATAAAAGTCCATGTCTTGTGTAGTTTATGGGTGCACCAATCATTCTAACTAAATTAATAATAAATAATTATACACTGAATAAATTATATAACAAGTTTAAAAAAATGATGGCTCTTTTTATTATTTTCCGTCATATCTCAAGCACATTCCAGCATGGGGGAAAAACCCCCACCTCATTCCACCCTCTGGTGTCACCCCCACCCCGCCGAACAAATATAAACCCACCAAACTCCTTTGTGACTGAAGCCTGAAATTATTAGACAAGCACCAAAAAATCTACAGGGGATGAAAATAAAAAGAGATGGAAGTTGAATAAAGTTTGGCAGCGATGGAGAGACAGCAAGATCAGAAGTGAGCAATGAGATATTCAAAATTTATTAAATTTATTATATTTGTATAACAATAATAGTCTCACTGGTAGTTTCCTCCATAGATATTTTACTTCCTGTCCTCCGGTAGAGATCGCTCTGCTTTTGAAACCACGTGACTGAAACTTAGCTATTGTGGTTTAGACTGTGCCTGAAAAATACACAATACTAGTTATTTTGGAAAATAATTTTACTCTCTCTCTGGGGTCGTGCTAACCAAATATTTTCTGTATTTAACCATTTTTATTTTAACCAGTGACAGAAAAACCTGAAAGCCATCCATCAATTTGACAGATAACAATTAACAATCATAATAATAAAGATGCATCAGGAAAATGTCGCTGCAGCTGAGATTTCAAAGCTTCAAAAAGCTCAACAAAGACAATGATGTTGATGAAAGAGTGCAGAGAAGTCGTCCATCTGAGAATATAGTCCAAAATATCATGACAGAAGTTTGATTACACACAAGTGGGTGTGCTTCTGCAGGTAAGATACTGACTGCTCATGACAGCTCAGAACAATCCCACGTCCTAAAATTCAGTGAGTGGAACCAGCGTCTCTCCAGCAGTGTAAAAATAAAAGTCAGATAGAAGGCTGAGGCTAAGTATGGACCCAGCTCCTCAGAGAGTAAGTGCTCACATTCTTGGCTCTCAGCACTCAGCCGTCCACCTCCTGCGCTCGGTTCTGTGCTGCAGGATCGCAGCGGGCAGACCGAGGTGAGTCTGAGACCTGGGTCAGGCCTGAGACCTGAGCCGTCGACACAGGTCTGCGGTGGCTTCAGTCTCACACGCGAGTCGTCAGCGCCGCCGGGCCCGACGCTCCGGGCTCAGCTGCTCTTAGATAATCTGAAGCTGAGAGGAGCCGATGCAGCTGCAGCTCAGATCTACTCTGTTTATTCTTTGTTTCAATAAATAAAGAGCATCCTTTTTAAACTCCTGCACTGAGAGATGATTTCATGAACTAGAGAACACTTTAGAAAATATCAGCCTCATCATGAAAATGATTCTCTTTAACCCTAACCCCTGGAGAGATGCACCTCAGACTGCAGGCCAAACGGGGGTTTCTTGTGTCAGCTTCCAGGCAGCAGAGCGGTGTTTGCATGAATAAAACAGGAAGCACAAAGGTACTGCACAAAGGAAGGATGTTTTAGCGATGCATTCATGTCCACTAATGTCAAGCAAGGAGGGAAGTGCACTTTTCTTCAGGCCTTTCCTCCACACGTGACGCAAACCGTCTTATGTTTCCTACTGAAAACCCGCCTTGGTCGGCTTCCAGGCACTGCTTTTATTTACAGAAGTCTATAAACATCTCCTTGTGTCACCCTCAGAAGGCCAGTCGCTGTTGGTTTTACAGCTGCTCCTGGTGAAACTCATGATTTTAGCTGCTGACAGTTAGCACGGTTCGATGTAAGATCTCCAGGGAGCAGTTTCTCCTGACCTAAAAGAGGTTCTAACAAGCCAGACTCCAAGGATTTTGCAATTGTCTGCAGAGGTGACACATGAAACCAGACGTGGTTAGCCTCTCATTGTGCTCTGAGCTCTTTCTGCTAAATGTTTTCGCCTCAAATGTGCAGACCATGTGTGCCTGCGCCGAGCCCCGCTCACAGAACCAAACCTCTGAGGTTGTGGTCCTGATTTCACTTTGAGCCACGTCCCAGTTGGGCTGCAGTGTTTGTTATGGTTACATGGTGGTAATCGTTAAAGATGATGGGGAAATGGAGCCGTGTAAATATTAGTACCTGCAGGATTTGCTGTGTAATCCTTTAAACAGAAACAGAAACGTTTCAGCCTCTCTGCTTCCTAACACAGATTAATAACAGACCCTTTAATAAAAAGGTTATAATGTAATTAATGCACATTATTTAAAATTTAATATTTTTATAACCATCTCCATCTTTTGCTGTTCACTCAAGTAGCAGAGCAATAATAAACCCTCCAAAAACATGTACAATAGGTTGCCATCAGGCCCAGGCCTCCCTTGAAAAAGAGATCTCAGATCTCAACGGGACTTGCCTGCAACAGGTAATAAAAAAAAATAATAAACCTTTTAATAAACGTAAAATAATAAATAATGATCTGTCTTCTGTAAACCTGGGTTTAGCATGTTAGCATGTTAGCTGTAGCTAATGTTTAAGTCAAACTTGTTTGCTATTTGGGGCTTTAAGCAAATATTTCTGCAAACTACAAACCAAAATAAAAAAGATTTTGCAAATGAAATTGAATATTAAAACATTTTTTATGAAATTTCTTTGTTTTCTGAGGGTTTTAGTTTAGTTTATTTCATTATGAGCTCCCAGCAAAGTTAATTAACCCAGGATAGTAAATTAAAAGTTCATTTAAAAGACTCTAACAGACTCTAAAGTACCTTAAAATTGGTCTGAAAGGTGAAAAAGGGATCTTATAATCTACAAGACCAGGGCCCCTCCCTGATGGTCCTCCTCACAGGTGGAGGGACCATCCAGGAGCTCCAACATCTGGAGGGCTCAAAGTGGAGCCGCTGCTCCTTCACATTGTAAGGAGTCCACTGAGGTGGTCCTCCAGGACCCCTCCCTCTGCAGGTTGTTTATACAGACACTGAACTCAGCTGAGGGATTATTTATCCTCTCTGGTCTGGGACCACCTCGGGGTGACCCAGGAGGAGCAGGAGAGGTCTGGTTTCTGCTGGACCTGCTGCCTTCATGACCCGACTGGTGCAGAAGCTGCAGATGGAGACATGTGTCATTCAGAGACTCCTGTCTGATTCTTATTTAACATCAACAGTCCACTCCCTGTTTGTTAGCCCAGTTAAGCCGTGGCCTTCATGCTTGGTGCCACACTGACACAAATAGAAACAAGACAACAGGCAGGAGGTCAGTAATCTGAGCCGGACAACAAATGGAGCAACGATCCAGAGCAACAGAACGTCCTGTCAGCAGAACCAGGCCCCGCCGCCTCCTCCTCAGTGTTTCACCGGCAGTGAAAGGGAATCTGTCGGCAGATGCTGAGTGGCAGAGAGCTGGTCAGAGTGGCTCTCCTGCAGTTGTCGCCTTCTGGCCCGCGCCTGCAAACAAAACCTCCCATTCAGCGCCGCCTCTGGAGTCCCATCTGGAGCGGTGCGAGGGCACGGACAGAAGGACTTGATGAAAGTGGTTGTTACGTGAGACAAACGAGAAGAGACGGGGGAAAGTGAGAAATGATGGGTGCATTATTGCAGCCTCTGCAGCCAGCTCTGGAATAATGATGATCTCTCGCTTCCATAAATCCAACCTTATTGCACATTTCTTCCCCCCTATTTTGAGCCGTACCCTCAGCAGGTTTCCAGATAACTACTCTTAGTTATTAGGGAAGGTGGAAGCTGGTTGGAGGGCACAGGACGTCTGCTTTAATGTAGAACTCTTCATCAGAGCCGGAGAGGTGATAATTAGATCTGTCACTCGGCTTTAATATCTCTGAGTCGTGCTCGGCCTCGGGCTGGATGGTTGTAAAGAAATACCTTTTTGTCTCTGGAGCCGAGGGACTGAAAATACTTCTCCAGCTTGATGTGCAGGTGAGGAGTGATGGTTCCAGCAGGGCTGCTGTGGCTGAATTATCAATAAAAAGAGGAAATTTAATCCCCTCTACATGCTGTGTGGGGCTTTAGAGTGTTAACCTCTTCAGTGTTGGGTCCTGTTTAATCAGAAAACACAAAGTTCATTGTTTACATTTTCTGGTGTTCTTCAGTCAGGTCTGATGAAGTTCATGAACGCTCTCCGGGGAGCTCATTGTCCAGCTGTTTTCAGGGAATCTGCTCCTCGTGACGCGAGCAGGAAGTCTGTTCTTTCTCCTGGGCTGAGCTGACCTCATGGTGACTCAGGTAAGAGGAGCTCTTCAACAAGTCTCTCATGTCCCCCGTCGCCATTCAGTAGTGACCAGCTGTTGTTTTGTTGGAATCACAGGCTTTCATTATTTAAATCATCCCATAAAGTGAACAGACAGACGGACCAACAGATGGACGGGGGGCTAAAGTGATCTGGTCAAACTACCACACAAACATGTTGAGCAAGTCTCCCTGATGGTGCACAGAACTTATTTCAGATCGGATCATGTTTGTGTGATTTAAAGCTAACTGTGTGCAAACAGAGAGGCATCAGCATTCACCACTCAGCCACACCCACACCATCCCTCCACCAGTCAGTTATAATTGCTCTGTTTCCTTTGCAAATGTGCACAAAACTTGGTCGATATTCTGTTAATGTTGAAAAAACAGTTTCGCAATTGCTTTGTTTCCATTAGGTAAGAAATGTTATTAAAGTCATGCATGAATATGTTTGTTCTCGCGAGAAGTCATTAAAAACATGGCAGCAACAGATGTAAACACATGCATGTTGTTTTCCACGACACTAGTGCTCATCATCAGCCAATAAGAGGAAACGTCGGTGACTTACCGAGGCTTTAGGGCGACAAGCCTCTTATACGTGGGAGTGGCTACATATGCAGCGTTTTGGGGAAATTATAGTCGTGATTTTACTACTTTCTTTTACTACTTTGGTGATTTTACTACTATTACAACTTCCTGTTGTCTTCTTCGTCGTCTTTTTTACCAGTAGAAACATCTGGTTCTTTATCACGTGACTCCTGTGATGTGAAAAGAGTTTTTCCATTGAAGTTTTGCGAAATACATTTTAGAAATTCTAATTTGTGCATTTTCATGGTCAATGGAAACACAGCTACAGTTGAGAGCAGCATGCAGCATGTGAAGTCTGCAGGTTCTAAGCTGTAGGAGGAGTTAGCTCAGATACATGTGCAAGAAGTGAGACAAAACGGCAGCTTTGATCCAAAATGGCCGACTTCCTGTGGGGTTGGGACCAAGACTCAAAGAGACTTTTTTGTAGGTCCTGAGTGGTTACACATGTGTGCTGAATTTCATGATTTTAGGTTTGAGCATAGCTTGGGGCTGATTTTTTAAATAATTGAAGGGGGCGCTGTGGGGGAATTAGGCCACACCCCACAAAAATTGCACTGCATTCCTATTGTGGGGTGGATTAGGATTAACTATAGTGAATTTGGTGCAGATTGACTGAAATGTGTGGATTTTAGAGCCAAACGTACGTCAACGGCGTGATGTCTGACTTTGCCGCACCACCATGACCACGCCTTTCACCAAAAAGTTTTTGTGCTTAAAAACAAGTGAGATCAACTTATTATCTGTGTTCTGACAGTTTATTACTGATTAGGTCCAGAGGGTCAGAGATGGAGCTTTCCAAGTAAAGAAATGTCACTTCCTGTTGTTAGGGGTGGGGCTTTGATGATGTCATATGACCACATGGTATGGTCGGGCATGCAACATGGATGACTCATCAAGTTTGGTGTATTTTAGCCTTTCTCTGTGAGTTACAGCTGTCTGAAACTGTAAGGGACAGACGGACGGACCGATGATTTCTAAGTCCCCCGCCTCAGAGACGAGGGACAAAAAGGTGCCGTCTTCAGGAGGACCAGTCCAAACCCTGGTGGAAACAGTTGCTCTGAAGCACAAAGTGACCAAAAAGACCATTTTGTGAGTGAAGTCCTTGTTTGAAGCTCTTCCATGTGGTTGTAATCCCTAAGCGTCCCCATGATGGGCTGTTTATTGTTGCTTGGTGGACTAAACCGGGACAGCTGCTGCAGGACGAAGCACACGAGGACATTCGTGTGGATTTTAGACGCCATCAATCAGGAATCCTGCTGTTTGAGTGGTTTCACTGTAGGAATCAGCAAAATGTGTCCTTTTTGGCGCTTGTTGACTCAGATTTGGCAGAAAATAGCTTTTTAGACACAGACTGATTACCGGAGCTTTCTTTGATCCAGTTCTGTGGCTCCGCTCTCTGGATCCTGTCTCTGGTCACGTTTACGGCCCGCGCTGGTCCTCCTTCCTGCGCAGGGTTTTATGTTGTGTTTAAATCCTCCAGGCTTTGTGCTGAGCTGCAGCAAGATTAAAAAGAAAATGAAGTTCTTAACAGTGTTGTTGGTGTCCCCGAGAGGAGGACTAAAACCACCTAAAGGACTGGACTTTCCAAAACAAGTCTTTTAATTAGACACAGGAGAGGACACCGAAGACATCACCTGCAGATAATCTGCTCAGCTGGGACAAAAGAAGACATAAGAAGATTGAAGAACGTTTTTTGGGGGGGCTTGTTTTTGTCTTGTTCCCAGAGCCCAGAACCATGGATCAGGGTCTTGTCTTAAAGATGGAGGACAGCATGAAGACGTCTTGTCTTCTTGTCCTATAGGACAAGAAGACAAGAGTCAGAATTCAGCAGTGGTGAAAAAACTTTGAGGTAAAACAGAAACCTGAAGAGCTGAGGGGCTCAGAGCCTGAAGGTGGTCCCTGATTGGACAGAGACTCAGAGGAGGAGGAGGACAGTCATGAAGGTGTCCCATGATGTCTCACATTTGTAGTGGGTCTCAGTTTTCTTGCATGAGTCAGATCAGAACAGTCTAACATGTCCTAAATTTCCTCAAACATGTCTTCATACACGTCATGTAACAATCTAACATGTCCTCTTGTCCTTTTTCAGTCCTGGATTCAAATAAAAAAAATAAATCAACAGTAGGAGGGTCTTCCTCCATCAGATAATCGTTGAACCGTCTCCATACTCGTCTCTCTCAGACCACCAGGACCCCTCAGAGTTCTGTGACGTGACGTGACCACATTACACACAACGACACGCCACAGATGGTCAAATAAATATGTAATCCCTGCGTCACATGGACGCTCAGATAATCCTGTCAGACTGCCCTCAGCAGCTCAGCTGTGTGTGTTTGAACACGCCTGAAGGTCATGTGACATCAGTGCAACACACCGACGACACTAAAGGGTTAAGCTAACTTCAGCTGGTTAAGGTTGATTTAAATCCTGACTTTTTAACATCCACTCCTGACCTGTTTTACATCCAGGACAAATTACCTTTTATGGTCATCTGTCTCGTAACGTCCAAGTCCCCAAAATGTGTTTACTTTCCTCCATAAAAGCCCAGCATTACCTGGTTTTATGCCCAATGACAGCTGCGATTTAACGGCATCGTTCTGTGTTGGTGGAACAAACAGCCTGCTGTGTGCGCCCAGTTTGTTACGAGACAGGAAGTGGAGGGAAAGTCACCTCACACACCCAAACATCCAGAAACTGCAGGTTTCCAGCAGAATATCCCACGATCCTGGTCACAATCATCCCAGCACAGCAGCTTTTCAGCTTTACTCTGCAGCAACGAACAAACATTGGTTTTAATGTGAAAATAATGTTTCAGTGCTAACATGCAACTCAACAGCATCACTCTTCAATCTGACTCACTGTTTTTAGGTTTTATTCCAAAACTTTCTGTTTTTGAACATTGAAATCAGGCTGTTTGATCTGAACCTCTGCACAGAAACTAAAACTAAAACAGACTTTCTGTTTATATCCTGACATCAGGTTGTATAAGGACAAGATTTTATGACTTTATTACTTGTTATAAAGTCTGCATGTATAAAAAAAAACCACACGTTTCTAATTTAAACAAACTTCATTTGACTTGAGGTGATGTGAGGAGCAGGAACTGCTGATTTTTCACCGTTAAACATCAATAAACACACACCTGTCGTGGTGCAGAACAGGTGCACATCTGATCTGTGCAGGAGGGCAGTCCGTACGTTTACAGGTCCAACAAAGTGTTTGTATTCACAGCCGGCTCCCGTCAAACGCAGGAAAGAAGACAAATATTGTCTTCTAAGAGAGAAACTAACGACATGAAAACATTTATCAGAGTTTCACGCTTGTAGGAATAAAAAAGCGCAGCACTTCATCAATGTCGGTGCACATTTCTGATAATCCATAAATCAGATGAGTTTTAGTGGAACAAGTTGTTTTCAGGTGCGAGACGATCCATCATCATCCAACCAGCCTGAAGCTGTTCAGACTGCATTAATGAGCCGCTGCTCACCTTCCTGTCTCTACAGGTGAGACACCCAGGCTTTTATTTACATACATGAAGCAGAACAATGTGGTAAAGTATGGAGGAGCAAAACGGTCATAATTAGAAATAAACGCAGAAATATATAAATGGAGCAATAAATAAATAAATACACATAAAATGCATCAATTAGATTAAAAAAGGAGAACTTTACCTCATGTTTTATAGCTTAAAGTTTACTTCAAAACAAAGGCACAGGTCAGTGTTTTCCTCAATGCCTCTGTTTTAAACTAAACTTTAAAGTGGCTGTGACGTCAAATTTTTGTAACAAACATGAATGCATTTTTGGAAAGATAACATTGACAACATAATGCAAAACAAATTTCACATTGCTGAGATGAACGGCTGTTGAGATATTTACATGTGAAAAACAGGAAGTGATGTCAAAGGGGAACGTCAGCATATACACAGAGCGTCATTACAAAAGCTAACAACACAGACTGCAGAGACTAATTTGATGTTTTTTAGTCGTATCAAAGAGAGACAAAGTGTTAAAGTTGAAATAATTTTGTTTTAATAAAAAGAGACCAGCAATTTTATTTTACTAAAGAGTTCCCCTTTGATGTCACTTTCTGTTTTACTTTGGCTGAGCAAAAAAATCTAATGAAAATAGGCCAGTTATGTGACAAAATGTGTAAAATCATGTGTACTATACCAATTTTCTTAAGTATAAATATGCTTTCTTTGACTTTTTGTATTTGAAGGACAGGCGTGTCACAGGCACTTTAAACTTGAAGCTAAACTGAGGCATCACAAGCATGCACAGTAGATCTGCTACTTCCTGTCTGTTGACCAATAGGAAAGGCGCTGACCCAAGAAGCTCCGCCCACCTTAAGTAAAAACAGGAGACAGAAATGAAAAAACACATGGAAAAACAAAGACTTGCAGGAAAAATTATAAACAAAATAATTAAATATAATCATTTAAGAGACACAGAATGTACAAGTAAAAGGAAAACTAAAAAATATATACTTTTAAAAACAGTAAAATGTAAATAATGTGCTAAAGTATATTATTTATTGGAACTAAGCTGGAAAAATAATGATAAAACATGAGGTAAATTCTCTTTATTTTATTAGAGTATTTTAAGTGTATTTATTTATTGTATTTATTTATTTATTTGTTTGTCCACTTTTTATATATTTCTGCTGTTATTTCTTTTTTTGTCAACACATTTTATTAAAAGTTTTTATGTAACACTTTACAATGTACAGTCACAACCTGAAACAACTACTCCCCCCACCCACTTGAACACACTGGGTGCATGGGCATTTCAAAGTGCAAGTCTTGCTAACTTAAGAGAAACACAGTAAATAATATTATTACTACATACATATCAAAAATAAAATAGCAGCAGTGGAGTCATAATAAATGATAATAAACAATAATAGTATTGAACTAAACCTTGAATTAACTGGTTTGTTTGTCTGTAGGAAGTCAACATTTTAAAATATTGAATCAAGGAGTTCCATTGTTGGTAAAACTTTCTGTTGATCTTCTTATTGCAAGACCACTGTTATTTCTAATCATGTCAGGTTGGCTCCTCTGTAGTAAAGGAGCAGGAATCCTCCCACAGGTGTTCCAGATGTTCTGCAGCTGCTCTGAACACAAGCATCCTGAGACAGCAGAGGTCACAGAGCTGCAGAAAATGCTTCAAAAGGGAATAATGTCTCCGTTCTGCTGTGCAGTTTCTGAAATATGCTCCACAGTCCCCTAATTTCAAAACAAATAGAGAATAATTCCATTTAATGATCATTCCCCAGAGACTGCATGCACTTACTGTGACGGTCCAAAGTTCAGATGACTAAAAGTTTCCTTTTCAAACTCTAAGAGAAATAATGTCTTGTAGCAGTGCTGCCAAACTTCAACCTATTTAACAGAAACTAAATGAGCTTTTAGCTGCAGTGTTCAGTGTGAAGCAGAGATTATAAAACACTCAGACATGTAAACGTGCAGACGTTCCTGCACTCCGGCTTTAAAGCAACAAACTCAACAATGATGAGAGTAATGGATCAGTGTCGCTGTGAAACAACTGCTTCCAAACATGAGCAAACATGTTAATCTGAGAGAAATCAATAAAAATACACAGAAACCGGTCTGTTTGATTAAACGTTTTGAAGAAGGTTACGAGAAGCAAAATGTTTTTAAATCTTAAAGTCAGTATTTAACAAATGACAGAACCAAGAAAACCCAAACCAAACTGCTGAGGCAGGAAGGTCAAGAAAAACTCACGTCTGTTGGAGATTCTGAGTTTTTCATTTTAAAAATAGGAAGTAGAGATACATGACTTACTGAGCATGTACCTGGTATTTATCTAGTATTTACCAGATCTGCTACGTACCTGCTTCCTTCTTAGTACATACTGGGTACTTACCAGGTACACATAGTATTTACACCATAAGTACTTGGTATAATAAAACAGATATGTAGTAGATGCTCACTCTTACAGTAGATTAAAGCCCATTATCTGTAAACTGACCAGGTTATTGTCATGTTTTGTGCGTGGAGGGAGAAAATATTGATACACTGAAATATTGTGATATTTCATATTGCTTGGATTTTTTTGGATGAAGTTGGATGAAGAAATATCAAATACAAACTCACTTCTCACTGTTCTTCTGATTGCATAAAACTATCTCATTTAATCAGATTTTATGCATGCAGGTGGCTCTTCATACTGAGTGTTTTAAAATTAGACCCATATACAGAAAAAAACAGTGATATATCGTTTTGTTGACAGTATCACAATACATCGTAATATATTATAATGTGACTCCTGTATTCTTATAATATCAACACAATTCTCAACCCTACAGAAGCAGAAAATGATGGTTTGGTAACTTTGGCTTAAATCCTCTGATGATGCAGAAATAATTTCTCTGAAACTGATTTTCTAAATTTTGGGATGTTTTCAGTGTTTTGTATGATTTGATTTCACGCTGCTGATTAATTATTCATAAAAGCTGATAGAGTCATCTAACAGACATGAAGCTGCAGAGCAGACAGGGTTTAATACAGATTTGTATTTTAGGTCAGGAAAAAAAAGATTATATTTGGTAAAATTGCAGCTCATCACATGATGCTGAGTCAGCACAGCTGAAAGCAGATTAATGTTCTCCTGAAGAGTGTGTGTGTGTGTGTGTGTGTGTGTGCGCCTACATGACTGATCAGACTCATTCCCGCCTCAGCTGAGCTCTGACCTCACACAACTGACCAATCACAGAGCGGCGTTGGAACGATGACGTCACCTGCTCCTCAGCCCAACCTGCTGAGTGCGCCCTCTGGCAACCGTCGCCATGGGAACTGTTGCACACATCCTGGACGGTTGTCATGGCAACCTGATTAAATAACCTCTCGTCTCATGCATCGCCTTGCTCCCCCCAACCCCCCCCCCCTCCCTGACATTTGTTTTGTGTTCCTGCTTGTTGAGAGGAATCAAAAAGGCCAAACTGTGGATTTCTGCTGCTGGTTTAAGTGAAGCACCCAGTGGAGGGGGAGGGGGTTGTGTGTGTGTGTGTGTGTGTGTGTGGGGGGGGGGTCATGTGATCAGATGACAGAAAGAAAAGATTCATTTATCATTTAGTGTTTGATTAAAGCTCTCACTAGAACAAAGAACAAATGAATCTGTTCTGTCAGTGAAAGCAGCACTGAATTCACCATTCAACAAAACTGTTTACCATCAAACAAACAAACAAACAAACAAACAAAGTCCAGCTGCCTGAGAACAGGGGGACATCTGGACACGTCTCCGGTCCATCAGGGACACCTGGTGACAAACAACTCATCCTCTGAGGGAATTTAGTGTAAGAAATGAATCTAACCTGAAAGAAACCAGAGCGCACAGAAAAAAAAAACATGTGCACAGGAAGAACATGTGAACTCCACACAGGTCAGGAATCAAACCAACAACCTTTTCACTGAGAGGCACCAGCTCAGCTGCCTGCAACAGCGAGCAGCTCAAATAGTTTTTTTTCTCTACTTTTTAACTCCTGAACCAAACACATCATCATCATCATCATCATCATCATCATCATCATCATCATCATGAAGGTTCTGCTCCACCAGCTTCAGAACCAGCAGCAGGCCGGGCCTACTGCAGTCCGGGTCCAGGAGCTGTTCTTCAGCACCAGCAGGCAGCAGCAGCTCAGAGAACCTGTAGAACCTGTGCTGTGGAACCTGCTCTGAACAGAACCTGCTCTGAACAGAACCTGCTCTGAACAGAACCTGCTCTGAACAGAACCTGCTCTGAGTTCTGGCTCCGGGTCACTGACCTCTCTCAGTGCTCTGCAGTCGGTGGAAGGCCGGCTGCTGTCCTCTCTGCAGCACTGGGATCCCCGACACGCTCATGCCCATGGCAGAGGTAACTGTTCTCCTCAGCCTGGATTCACTCAGCGACCTGTGGACACAGAATCCTCACAGATGGAACGATGAGCTCTTCCTGGCTGCAGATCTTCACGTTGTTTCCTTTAAATGACGTCTTTGAGTCCTCAGCCAAGCAGAGAAGTGGAGCAGGCAGCTTCACAGGTGTGTGGAGTCAGAACTCAGAGCTGGATGCTGCTCGGCTTTTTCATCCCAGTAATTTGACGATAATCCAGGCAGTGAGCTGTGCTCAGGCTGGAAGCAGGTTAACACAAATAAACTCACAGAAGCTCAGGATTCAAAATAAAAACAATAAAAAGAATCAGCATTTTAAAAGAATAAAAGCTGATTTTGATGTGATTCCAACAGGTGGATTTGGTTCTATTCTGAAACAAGTTTAATATGACAGGAAGCAGCTCAGAGATGCTGCTGATTAAAAAAAACCTGATGAATGGAGGCTGCTGAGTCAGGACCCACCAACTGTGTGAAGCTGCCATCTAGTGTGAATCAACATGAAAACAATCAGACATCATGACTCTGGGTCTGACAGGGACCAGACCTCATCCTGCAGGGTCCAGGACTGACCCAGAATGCTTCAGTTTAATCTGGTTACAATGATTCCGTTTCCTTCAGCAGCTGATTGATTTATTAAAATTTACTGTTAATAGTAGATGTACTGTAACTTATTGAAGCCAAAAATATAACAAGTAAAAATCTTTTCACAAAAACACATTTTTAGAGAATGTCTTTTGGAAAAACAACAACAACAACAAAACACAGGTCTTTGTGTTCTTTCATTTCCTCCTGTGCAAATGAATGTGTACAAGTTTCAACTTTATTGTATGAACTTTTTAAAACCTATATAAGTCTAAACTTTCCACTCATTGAATGAAAATGTTTCCACTGAATTCAGGTTAAAAAAAATCTTTAACGTGAAGAAAACATCGTATTACTTATACAGGAAAAACACAATTTCAGTTTAAATCTGTAAATTTGCCTAAACACCACTGAACATTTCAAAAATGTTAGATAAAAGCATCACAGTAGTAAGTAATATGGGCAAAAAATAAATAAATAAAAGGAACAAAATGCTAGCTACAAGTAGCAAAACATTAACAAAAACAAATAAAAGTAGCAAATTATTAAAAAATAAAAGTAGCAAATTATTAAAAAACTAGAAGCACTCAGAGAGTGCAAACCTCCGCCAAGGCCAAATTCACCTATCCTCATGAACCTGCTGATATTGA
>JAUBOC010000127.1:24620104-24630219 GCA_032275365.1 Anablepsoides cearensis | reverse complement strand
CACTCTACTAGATCTCCTACAAAGCTAACATGGACAATTATCTATGGAGACTAATCAGTGCCAATCACATTCATACATACTGGACGGAGGATCGAACCGGTGACCTTCCGGTTCCAGGACGACTCCCCTAACCACTCTGCCACAGCCGCCCCTACTGTTAGTAGTCGTATCATTGCTAGTTAGTGGTAATTTCATTTTTTTGTGCACTGTTTATAGTTTGTAAATTAGTGTGTGAACCTCTATACTGATGTTTCTGTGACACCAAAATTTCTCCTTGATAAGACAATAAAGGCCTTTTCTATTCTTCTATTCTAATTAATATTTATAACCAGTGAGGATTTTAGAGCCAAACATTGTTTTGTCAGAGTCCAGCACTGGTTCAGAGATCCCTGGGACTACTTTGTGACTTTTCTCAGAGAACATTTGGTGCACAACAAGAAGAAAACCGAACCCTTCTGGAGAGTCCCTCACAGATTCTGTTATCAGACTTGTTCAGCTCAGTTAGAAGTCGGGTCTTTCTATTCTCAGGATTCATTAGAAAAGCTCTGAGCACAATGAGCTTCATGACTCTGAGTCACGGTTGATGCTGTACGTTTTGTCGGACACGTTGTCGTGACAAAGATCTCGTTTTCATCCTTCAGATACAAACAGAAGCCGTGGAGGTTCAGCCTCTGGCCTGGTTTTCAGTGACAAACTGGATCCTAAAAGCGTCTCCTTCTGAGGCTGAGTTTGATCTGAAACATGGCTCAGCCTTCTCTCCCCTCCTCAGGAAAAAGGAGCCCTAATTGCCCTTCAAGGCTCTCAATGAGAGGAGCGAGGGGAAGGAGAGCACTCCTGACACAGATCATCAAGAGCTAAATATTGTATCGTTGTTGTGTACAAGGAGATAAGTGCCATTCATATTTAATTGGCTCGGGCAGCGTTGCGCCACACTCAGGCTCGCTGACAGATGCAGCACTTGTGATGTTATCCGCCACATAAACACACATCTAATGAGTTCATGACTTGTCTTTGCAAACACATTCATCTTTTAATGAGCTGCAGCAGAGCAAGCTGATAACAGCTGACACACACACACACAAATATTGATTTAAGATTTTTATAGATTCTCTTTAGTTTGGAGCTCAGTGGAAGCAGGTAAAACATTAACAACACTTCACCTCAACAAACCTGCACAAGGTTTTTCTAAGTCTGTGGAATATCATTAAAATTAGAAACAACTTGTCTCAAAGTCCCAAAACGGACCCATGCATTTATCACTGCTGTAACATCCAAAAAGTCTTCAGTTGATCCAAAATGTTCTAATGAGAGATCATATTTCTGCAGTTTTAGCTTCTCTCCACTGACTCCCTGTCAAATTCAGAACAGAATTTAAAATCTTACTTCTAACATACAAAGCTCTGAACAACCAAGCTCCATCTTATATTAAAGACCTCGTTGTTCCAGATTTCTGGTCCCAGGTCAGCTGTCCCGTCAGCTCTGACAGCAGCGTCATCAGAAACCACAGCTCCTGTGGGACATGTATGTATTTATATACATGAACAGACACGTGAAGCTCAGTCTCTCAGCTGGAAGCAGACGTGCACACGCTCACATTCAGGGAGCATTTTTTATCTGAAGTGCTACAAAGTGCAGAGGAAAGGTCAAACTCTCACAGCTAAAGATAAACTCTTTAAAAAAACTTGTGCAAAAGTAAATCATTTATTAAAGAGACTCAGTCTGTTTGATGAAGCGGAGCTGTTTGTTTCCAAGTTTCTCAGTTTTTGGCTAAACTCTGAATATTGACTCAAATGGCAGAAACCTTCCATCTGCCACCAAACATCCACCAATCAGGCGGCAGCTTGTTGTTGCAGAAGATAAAGAAGTTCTGGAACAACAAGATGAAAGCAGGGTCGCAGCGCTGGCTGAGTTAATGTGGATTTAAATGTTTGAGGCCGTTTGTGTCTGCTTGCTGTACACATTCATTTCACTTTATACGAGGATGCAGAAATTAGATTTTATATTAGAGCTGGCGTTTCTCCAGCGCAGTAACAGTAAAGGAACGGTGTGGTGGATTTATGAATTCAGTTTTATGATTCAGCGTGCAGAAAAGTCCCCACGTTAGAATCCATTCGGCTCTCCGACGTGAGCCCATGATGTGCTCCATAAATCGCAGCACGTAGGAGGCCAACATAAAATATTTACACGTGTTGTGAATGAGGCAGGAGGAAAAAAGGAGTGAGGAGGAAACTTGATTTAATCGCAGCAGTTTTTCATCAGAGACTTCCTGCTGAGAACTGGATCTTTGTCCAGACCGTTGGTTTGATTCTTCAGCTCCTGTGTCTGGCGCTTTCATGGGCTGAGGACCCGACTCTGATGAAGTCTTGTTGAAGGACTTCAGTTTGGAGAGACGGCTCAGAGCAGACCGCACTGCTGTTGCTAAAATCTCAAGTTTTTATATTTTATAAACCTTTATGCAGTCAGAGGAAGGTTTACACAGACTGGTTTTTACAAGTATAAACAGAACCAGCAGTCATCTACAACATGTTGGCACAAACTGTCTCAATATTTCTGCTACAATAACCGTGTGGTGTAAATCTGTTCCTTCTTTTTCACATTTAAATCCTTCACTCCGGGTCTAAATAAAGTGGAACTGAAATACTTGGGTCTGAATTCCTTCTTATTGTAACTCCACAAGTCCAACCCCTTTTTTGAGGTCCCACAAGCCCCGCCCTTTTTATGGGGTGTGTCCCAGATCAACATTTTGAGGCCGTCTCTTTAAATGCAAACAAAGTGTTTCTGTCACACGCTAACAGAGATGCTGGTGCTGTACTTTCTGTTGTATACTTCCATGTGTGGTTAATTAGACAGGGAAACTACTATATAGAAACAGAACATCCAGTTCTACTTTGTTTACTGATGGATGTATTTTCTGTGTTCACAGCTTTGCAGAATAAAAGGAGAAAATAATTCAAACAAAGCTAAGGAACTCTTCTGTTAACTGTTTGTTAGTGCATTTATATCTCGTGAGGACAGAACAAAAGAATATTAAGATATCTGTGCAGCACTGGGAAAGACTCAACTATAATTTTTCTGCAGAGAATCCAGCTCCACAACAAAATGCATTTAACAGCAGAAAAAGTGGATTTTGCAGGATATAAGAAACTGGACAACCTTCAAGGCTTTTTCTTTTCCTCCTGTGAGACTCAGAATCACAAACTTGTTGCTTAAATTTTTTTAATGTTTAAAAAGTTTTTTTTCCAAGACATTTTCTCTTTAAATATTCAGAGTTGAGGAGTGTTTCCAACTCTTCTCATTTCAGTTTCTGTAAGTTTACAGGATCTCAGCTGGGTTTTGCTTTCCTAAAAGATTCCAGGATTAGAATTGATGAAAATAAATCAGCCTATCTTCACTGCTGAAATGTTATTCCTGTAGATTAAATATAAAAGTGGGGACAGTGAACAATACATGCTAAAACACAGTATTTATATCCCTCAAGATGCAGAAACACAGTTGAACTGCAGCTGAAAATGTTTAGAAACAGTCTGTAATGGTCACAGCTCAGAGAGGAGCTGTCTGCAGCCAGGATTATAATTTGTTTTACATGAAATGCACCTTTAAGGCTCTGACACGAGTCGCTACACTGATTTGACTTGTTGCAGGAAAACTTTGACTTTGTGGGGACGTTTGTTTTACACCTCCCATGATTTAAACCCAGGCTGACATAAATAAAAAACTCTGCATCGTGAATCTCTTTTATGCAAATATGAGACTGACTGACTGCTGCTGCTTTACCAGATTAATAAAGACATTAAATGTTGCATATTTCATGTCTGAGAAGGGGTTTGGCAGCTGAAGGACAACCCAGGAGCAGAGAGAGAACGTGTACATGTCCAGTACATGTAGATGTGTGTAGAAATACTACACTCAGAGGAGGGCTCATCAAAGCAACAGCCTGCAGGAAGGCTTTGTAGTAACAGGCAGCTTTACTAAGCAGAGCATTAATCCCTGATGACAAAGTGCTTCTCTGCCGTCTCTAATGGGTGCAGCAGTCATCAATGTGCACTAATTAATTACAGGAGCAGTGTTACAGAGCCTGATAGCTTTTATTCCTCTGTGTCGTTGGCTTTCTATGTGCAGCACAAAAAAACTACAATAAACTTTTTTTCTGCGGCAGAGTTTGAATCTGCAGCTTTCAGAAGGAAAAAAAAAAACCTCAAAGTACATTTTCTCTATTTTTAACTGCCTTTGTTGGGATTTTTTTTATTTCAGGGCTGCATTTTTTTCTTCATGCCGGCTCTCCAGATGTGGTATCAAAAAAAAAAGTGGCGGCGTTCTCCTTCCTGCTTCCTGCCAAACTTTCTGTTTGATTGGAGCTCCTCTCTCCGCGTTCTGCCGGAGTCACTGCGTGTTACAGTGCAAACTCCTGCTTGTTTCTAAACTGTCACTTTCCACTCAACCTAAAGAAGGGAAAGAATTTACGGTTTGAACTTCACAAGGCGCTGCTCCCTTGTTGGCCATTAAAGCGACGCCTTGCTGAGGGTGCTGAGTAACTACAGCTCTGAGCTGCCACCACCAACGCTGTCATAAAGAGCAGCGCAGGTTTACCAGCCAGCCTCCTGCTAATAGTTTTCTGAATGTTTCTTTGTACCTCCGACGAGCTGCCCGAGTCACTGAAACACTGAAACTTTCATGAATATTTCCTTTTGCTTAAAAACCAGCCTTCAGTGCACAAAAGGCTGCTCGATAAATCAATCTTCAACTGTAGCCGGGCCGGTCCACGCCGTTAAAACAATAAAAATCTACTTGAGTTCTGCAGCGCAGCTATTGATTTTAATCCAGCGTTCCTCCTTTAATCAATCATCTTTCAGCAGCATTAATTCCTCGTTTCTTTAGTGCACGAGGCGAGGCGGTCAGCCACGCGCTGAAAAGGAGACGGCTCTTCAACTCTTTTCTTTCACACCAAGCTGCAGAACAAAGTATTTCACAATGCTCCTTATTGATCCTCTTGGAATTAAACCCAAAAATACGTGCTAATATCCTCACTCAGTTTGCAGACAAGCAGAGATTGAGAAAATATTAAACATTGATTTTTTTCCCCTTCACTTCACTTGATTTCCAGAACAGCAGCCACTTTCAGAGAAGTGTTTATGTTCCTGAGTCAGAGCTCCTCACTCGGAAGTGATTGGAGCCGAGAAGACGAGGGAACCTTTGCATGATTGCTTCATTCATGACTCCGTCTCGTGTAAGAACGCTTCACTCAGGGCGTCTTATCTGGACCACTGACTGGGATTGGATCAGCACCAATCGCAGCCTGAGGTCTACTTCAGCTGCAGTTTTACATTTCTTGCTGTTTGCAGACAGAAGTAAATAAAACTTTATTTATATAGAACCCTTAAAGATAGAAATAGAAGTGCTTCAACAAGCAGAAACAACAAATACACAAACAGATTCAAACAAAAACAGATTTTATTAACGGTAGAGACGTTACTGCTCCTTGGTTGAGATGCAGGTGACGTCATTTTTTCTTTTGGGGCGAAGCAGCGCATGCTTTTTATCATCCTTTACTGAATGAGAGAACAAGAGGAAAAGTTCTGTGCTGCTGTAAACCACATCGCTGCTGCCCCTCCCTCCACAAAAGAGCAGAAACCTGTGGAAGAAAAGAAGACATGAGCAGTCAGGTCAGTTTGCCACAATCAGATTAAGTGTTTACATGCACACTGTTCAGATTATCAATCAGCAAAAACCACCTCTCTCATTCAGATTACAAATTCATTTGGAGCGAGCTGAAACAGATCAGAACAAACAGAATGGGGTGTTTACATGACACATTTTTATACAGAATGGTTGTTAAATCCAATTACTTATGTCCATGTAATTGTAGCTTATAATGACTAAACAAAGAATCATCGTAGTTAATCTTTTTGAAAAGTGTCAGTGACAGCACTCTTTAGATAAACAGGTACCTGCCTGGAAACTAAAGAATTTATTATGTTCACAATACCAGGACCAATGCAGTGAAAAACACTGTTAACAAACTCGCTGGTAAAATGTCTAAAGCTCAGGAGGGACACTGTCTGGAGAAAATAAACCATCAAAGTGTAAAACCTCTCATTTCCTAAAGAAATGCACCTCACCTGCTGCCTTACACGCTACAGTTTCCTAATACTGAAGATTCTCTGCTACATTGTCATATTTCTATTTAAAATCTGTAAAATGATCTGAGTCTTTTCCTAAGCTCAGCCACTGTGGCGGCCATCTTGAACGTGTTGGTTCCAGTAGTTAGCCAGCTGCATGCAAGGCTTCATGAGACTTTTTGCTAACTGACAGCAGCATGATGAGCAGGTACTAAAAGCAGGATCTGCATGATTTCCTAACAGAACCTTTAGCTCGCAGCGTGTAAGTCATGCAGCAGCAGTGGGAGCAGTTAGCTTTACACCAACCTGTCAACACCGCTCGGTTTGAACTTCCTCTTACCCTCCAGTGCTGTCAACATGGCTGACGAAAGCAGGAAAATGGATCAACGTTACACAAAAAAACGAGCTCTGATTGGTGCTGAGAGACGAGGCTGATGGAAGCTGAGCGAAAACAAGCTCTTTATTAGAAACTCCTGGATTTCTGCTCATTCAAGCAATTATCTGCAGGGTCAATCACTGAGCAGTGATGCTGCTGCAGGTCAGGAAATCCATGAAATGTAAAGACAAAACTGCAGACATGAAACACACCTTACACAATAATAAGACCTTAAATAAGACACATCTCTCTGCAGTGCAGGAAGATTTCTTTAGGTTTGATCCTAACAGATCTCCAGCTTCTGAAGCTTTTTCAAACTTTGAGTTTCATCTCTTTATGCTGTCTGTGTGATATTTAGTGACGTTACTCAGCCAAAGTCCTGTTTCCACTGCAGAAAGTTCAGAAGACAAACATCATCAGGGACCAGAATGGTTTTGTTCTCCCGTCGGACGCGTCCTGTGGAATTTGTGCCACACTGAATTTAGAGCAAAGCGATCCTCTGCTGATCTGTAGCTGTGATAAAAAGCTCAGCGAGTGTAAAAAGGTCAGTGCACTTTAGTTTGAACAGCATCAGAGTCTGTTTGGGTCATAAAGTTTTAACCTCTGCAGCACAAAACAAACCACACAACCAGAAAGATTTGTTTACAGGCCCGCTTTGTGCAGATTTGTAGAATTTTACAGGACATGCTCAGAAACAGGGACTGCTTCTGTAAACTCTTCTAGTTTATCTTCAATATCTTCACACTGCTTTTATTTTAGCTTTCAGCTCAGACTGAAACCAGCTGACATATAAAACAGACCTGATGTATTTCTGTTTCTTACTGAACTGATGAAATGCAGGAAATATATTGTAAAGTTTTTAATACATACAGCAGTGAAAATTAAATGATCCTTACAGGGACAATATGATGTAAAATCAACTTTTTTGAGCTTTATATCATGTTGATATATTTGTGCAAACCACATTACAGATGATAGCTTTCTGAACAAAAGGGAATTTAACAGTGGACTAATAAGATTATTACTAAAAGATGATGCAATTCTAAAACTCAGAAGGACACAAACACTGTTGTCACCTGCCCAGGTAAGCTGAAAAACAACTCAGTGTATTGTTCAGTTGTTTGGTCTTTATGTGATCTATGGTTAGTGTTCCTAACTTTTATTATATTAGGATCTGTGCTCTTTAGTTGACTTATGTAGGGGTCACCCCGAGGGGGAATAAACATTTCCACCTGTCTTTGACCCTGGTCCCAGAAGACTTCCCTCAAAAAAGACATTTTATTTTCTTTAATCAAGATAATAAACAAAATAATAATGTTCTTTATATTTTTGATTTATATTTCATTTTAACTAAAAGTTATTATCATTTTATAAATCAAAGTTACATAAAGAACATTATTATTTTGTTTATTATCTTGATTTTAGTAATAAATAAATTATCTTGTGTGTGAGGATGCAACATCTTCTCTGTAATCGCTCTGGTTCTTCAGAAAATGTGCTTTCTGGTCTGACAGTCAGGTTCATATATATCCTGAGATACAATTTTCCAAAACCGATCTTGTATAATGTTGTTGCTTTTTTATTATCATTAGAACAAAGTCTGCTACGAGGCTCCAGGTTGTAAACAGCAGAGAGAAGCAGCTGTGATGATGTGTAGAAATGGGTGAGACAGGATCAGAAGGAGGTTCTTAAAGAGACAGAGGCCAATTTCAAAGTGTTTAGAAACAGACATGATGAGAAGTCAAGTTTATTTTCTATTCAAACTTATAAACAGCATTTAAATAACAACTGAAGGTGACAGTTACTTTATTATGGTATAAAATTTAAATATATGCCTGAGAAACACATAAACACTTTAAACCTTCCAATAATTGATTTGATTGATTTTTGATTGTGTGTTTTTGTTTTGTTTTTAAACTGAATAAATGTCTAAATAAATATAATTAAAAAAATAAAGGTTTAACAACTTGCTTCATGCATCAAATGAAAAATATAAAAAGTTACATTTTTATTTTCTAAATCCACTCGTTCACTCCCAGCTCCTTCAGCGAGCTGAGGTGAGTTTGTCCTGCTGGACAGAGCTCCTGTCTCTGTGCAGACTGTTGCAGCTTCCTCCTGCAGCTCGTTTATATTGTGCAGCAAAGCTCATTAACTCCTAATGTTTGTTTCCTTCAGCTTGTTTCTGTTTGATCCCCATTAAAAACGCTGCTCCGGTCCAAACGGACAGCGCCAACAGAGACTGCCAATTTTTATTCTCAACATGTTGTGCAGCGGGAAAGTTTGGACCGTGAGAGGCTTTTATGTGACAAAATGTTATATCACAGTTATCATTTCTGATGTCACATGAATCAAAGCAGCTCTTTGATTCCCTTCATCAGCTTTGCTTTTCATCTCTCCATCAGTTGGAAAAGAAAACTTCTCCACTCATTTTCTCTGAAAGCATCTTCATCTGACAAGAGCAGCAAGTTTGTTACATTCTCCCCTCTCAGCTGTTTGATTCAGAGATTTAATTATTTAATGAGTGGATTGTTGACTCCCCCAACACACACACACACACACACACACACACACACACACACACACACACCTTTGCATTCTTGTTGGTTCTATCTCTATAAGTGACCGAGGGGACGTACAGACAAACACCAGCTGTAGCTTCCAGAACCTTTCAGCTTCTTCTGGAGAAACATTAAATCCTGTCATCATTTTATTTGTGCATTTAAACAAAACAACTTCAACCACAGCTAAACAAATTAGTCTCTTCATCAAGTGTCACAGCCTCAGAGTCAAAATGACAGCAGATTGTTTTGCTTTAATAACTCAAACCTCCAAGTATCTCAGACTATTTCCCAAACAAGTCAGGGATGCAGACAAAGCCTGTCAGAAGGAGAAAAAATGACTCAAATGAAAGGAAATGATCTGAGATTGATGTTAAAACTGCTGGAAAAGTTTATATATTTCAGAGAATGATAAAGGCTAGTTTGTAAAGAAATATGAGGAATAATATGTGTGTTGACATGAATTGTTCAAGAACAGAATGTTTTTGTTAGATTTTTTTCTTCTTTTTGCTTCCTCTCATTTCATTTATGACTTGTGTTTTGTTTCTATTGCACATAGATTTTATTTACTTTATTTTTATGACTGAATAAATAATTTTTAAAAAATTGGACGAAGGAAGGCATTTATGGGAAAAAATAAAAAAAAAGGAAGCCATTTATGAAAACTACAACAGAGTATTAGGGCCACACAAGATTATTATTATTTTTTAAAATTACGAGAATAAAGTCATAAAATTACGACATTGAAGTCATATGGAAATAAAGTCATATTATTATGAGAAAGTCATAATTGCAATTTACCCCCGGGGATCATTAAAGTATTCTGATTCTGATGATAATACAGTATTACAAGAAAAAAAGTAAATATTCTAAAATTAAAGTGGTAGTATTCTAGCCTTTACATGAAAAAGCCTGCAGTCACTGCATTAAAATGAGGAATGTTGAACAACTTGTCAAGTTGTTCTTTAGTATATGTATATAAAAAGAAAGTTAATCTTTTAGCACATTAGCATCAAATTATCAGTAGCAGGACTTGGAAATTGTGCAAACGACTATAAACTGAAG
>JAUBOC010000127.1:24582958-24613524 GCA_032275365.1 Anablepsoides cearensis | reverse complement strand
TAAATACATTACAACTAACCTGTAAATACATCACAACTAACCTGTAAATACATCACAACTAACCTGTAAATACATCACAACTAAATGTCAACATTTTTTAAAAGTAAGTCAAAGCAGATACCAAAATATGTAATAAAGTGTGTTGAAAGTTTTTTCTTTACTTGATTTTGAGTGAATATGATCCAACTGAAGTCAAATTTAATTTCTCATTATTTTATATAATATATATGGTGACAAAATGTATGTTTGGATAATTTTTCAAACTAAACATTCAATAAACAAGTCTTTTCAGGCAGGTAAGAAAAAAATTAATAACTTTTGCAATTAAAAACTTCAGATTTCTTTACATTTAATAATGGTACCATCATGGTCCATCCTTTGCAGAATGACAAAATGCAAGATTATTTACCAAAACCTCTGTAATAGAAACAGCCTTTATTATCCCGTTTGGGGAAATTCAGGAAATTTGCTCCAGTTAATTTTAGCAGCATGAATCTTTGCACAGGTTATGTCCACAAGTGGATGGATTTATGGTTTCCAAGAATTATTTGCCTTGTTTATTATGTTTTGAATGGGTTAAATACTGTCAAATGAAAAAAATATTCAGACTTGAGGGAAAAAATACATATATATGATCCTTAATCTCTCTAAAACAGCAGCAGCTGTTTTAATACTTATAATTCTAATAAAATCTCCTAAATGTTAGCTTTATTTTGATACCAAGATTATTTAAGTAGTGTATGTAAATGCTGAGATACACTCAATTACATGTCAGCATGGGATTAGTGGTCGACTGCAGACTGAGCTCTAGGGAGGAGCTTTGTGTAAATAGGCGGAGCTTTGTATCAGCAAGCGTTAAGGCAGCTCCACATGTCTACCACAGGAGATTCAAGGATTTCTCCAACATGCATGAAGGAGTCAAAGCAACACTGGGTTGTTTTTGATGAGGGAATGACATTATAACATGATAAATATTAAAAACTCACTTTTAGCAAAATACCCCCCCCCCCCCCCTTTAAAAGAACATGAAAGGCTCAACATGAAAGGATCAACCTGGCAGGAAGTGAGTCACTTCTGACAGTTCAGCACATTATCCAAAACAGACAATTATAACTGGACAAAAAGCAAAAGCTCTCACTGAAGATCATTTTTTACCCAAAAACATTAGACTAAAACCAGCATTTAGTCCTGTGGAGCAGTAAATTACTTCCGCAAACATGATTTTCTACTGCACACATCGATATCTGAAAGCTTTTCCAACGCCTGACCTGAATAAAAGCTGCCATCATGCTTTAATAAAACCTAAATAAAAACAAAACCACAAACACACAACTTCTATTAGATTCATTTCTTTGAGTTTTATTTAAAAAGCAAGAGTGTTTCTGGTACTATCTAAACTTTCTGACAAAGTTGTCCAAGTATTTTAACAAAGTCTGGATAAAAAAAGGTTCCAGCAGCATTTATTATCGTCATGTTTTTTTTTAAACTTATGCAAATCAGACATGAATCTTAAAGTATTCCATTAATCTTGTCTTCTCAGTCTTTATCTGTTGGAGGCTCGTGCAGAATTTAAAGTCTGATACTTTTACAGATCACTACTTTTGCAAACATTTTGATGCATTTAAATGTAAACTGCGCCTGTTTATGTGCTGATGGTTGTGATACGGTTAATCCCGGCGGATCGGCTTGTTCTGGCTGTTTCAGAACATTGTATCTGCTCCACGTTTGACCTGACAAGTCATATTCTGCATTTCCTGTCAGTGGATCTGGGCCCGTTTTCAAGTCAAACACATTCCTCTCGTGCTTCTGTTTAAAGTTTATGATCCAGGTCGTAAAAAATATATGTATCGCTGCCTAATAAATGTGTGTTTGTACAAGTTTATCCCAAAGCTGCAGGAGGAGGAGCAAACTGGAAATGATGATGGGAAAAAAAGAAATAACGGCCACAGAGTAATAAGGGGGCTTTAATGCTTAGACATTAGCACCCTCAATTATCCTTTCTGACCAGAGTTCAGTTATTTTAGCTGATTCTCAGCAGAACAGACACATTAGATAATACTTACAGACCTGAATACAAAGTTCAGACATTTTTTCCAGAGGTAAACCGTGGGCTGAACGTACACAGAAAGAACAGACAGTTAATCCACTCAAGACACAACAAGATGTTCTTTATAATTTGTCCACTTTCAGCTATTTAAATCATATTAGTCTACTTTCCTTTTAAGACTTTTATGCACTCTCCAGTCTCATTACTGACACATTTACTCTTACATCAGCTCAGACCTCCTTTCCATGGAGAACCCCTGAAGCTCCTCTACCTTTTACTCACAATTACTGTGGAATAACGGCTCCATCACGGAGCTGTCTGCTGCCTGAACGCTCCAATACATCTGCTCGCTCAGCGCCGTTCACCAGTGCACCCCATGAGATCAAACGGCTTGATTAAGGTCTGAGGACATTTGTAAAAAGGCAGCAGTTATTCTGTGACAGCGTCCTCTTTTATGTCTTCTTCACAAGACTTGTTAATGTGACACAAAGATTGCGTGAGGCCTAATGGTCGCCACATCAAAAGCAGCACTTTCACTTGTCATCTGGAGTTTGTTCTGGGCCTTAAAAACACTCAGTAAGCAAACAAACAGGGTCTCTGCTGCAGAGATCATAACTTGTACAGCTCTGTCTCTGTAAACTTCAGGGTTGTAAGTTTGAACCATAACAGGCTCTTGTGTTATCTCACACTCAGGTCACGCTGACAGTGTTAAAAGTTTCTGTATCGTTTGAAAACAGAAAATATAATTACAACAATGAAGTTCTGTTAAATCAGCTACAAACAGAACATGTCTGATGTTAGAATAGTTTAATGAAGTGAAATAAATAAATTTGTTTTCCAGTCATGAAGATAGTTTGAACTATGATGTTTGCAGATAACATGTGGTGAGAACAGAGAGCACAGTGGTTTGAGAGAATCTTTGTTTTTTTACATCCTACAGGCTCTGTGACGAAATAAATTTGAAGCTGAGTTTTTGAAAATAGTTAACCAGAATCAGAATCAGGTTTATTGCCATTGTCAGTGAATACACAAACTAGGATCTTGCAGTTAAGAACACCCACTCTTTCGCAACATGATTGAACTACCACACATTAGTCATTTAAGTGCCTTTAATTCATCATTTCACTACATTTCTGTGAAATTCTCCTCCTGGTGTTCCTGAAAAGCCAGTCAGAAATGTTCTTTTTGTCTTTTCAACAAGCGGCCCGTTTCCTCCTGACAGATCTGTGGCTAACCGTGAGCCATTTTTCGCTTTGTTTCTCTTTAATTCAAAGCCGTCTCTCCAGATGAGATTGGTGCAGACGAGGTTGGCTGACTTGGTTTTGAAGTACCAGTGGGGGGAAAGGGGAGTTTTACATTAAAGAAACAGCTTTTCATGAAATCTGAAGGAGGATTTTGTGCTCTGCTGACTTTCCTGCCTTTTTCAGCATCTCTGCAAAAAAAAAAAAGATCTGCATTGTTGAAATTGTCAGAAACCGAAGCTGCAAACATATTTTCCAAGTTAAAAACAGTAAATGTAGTGTTCCAGTAAACGTTGACCGTGTGACCCTCAGAAATATTTACAAGCATGCCTGCGATTAAAGAAAGATGATTTCTGCCTTTTAAAGCCCCTCCACCAATTTGTCAAGTGTCAGCCTCTGCTCTTGTCTCATATTTCACTCCTCACTTAACAATTACCCTGCAGCAGTGAAAGGTTGTCAGAGGAACTCTCCAACAAATTCTCTTAGCTGTTCAACTGAAATGTATATAAAAAACTGTCTTCCTGTTTTTTCCTCTTTATTATCAGATTTAAAAACAGATTCAGTTGACTTTCCAGGATATTTTCTCTGAAAACTCTTATTTTGGAGCAAATGTTCTATTCAGATTTTCTGAGTGTTGGTCCTGAAAGCTCAGAAAGCCCACCCCAGGTCTGCTCCTCAAAGTGAAACAAATGGGTCTGTAAATCATCCTGAGGACCCAAAAAGACTTTTTCCCTCTCCTCAGTGAGATTCTCCTCCTGTTGGTGGTCCATGAAACCTTCTGAAGATGCAGGAGGTGATTTAAAAGGCTCCTGCCCTCTCATCTGTCTCTTTGTGTAGTCAGACAGTCTCGTTAGCTTGATTCAGTTTTTCACTTTTCTGGCTAACATGAAAAGGTCTGAGCAAGAAAACAAAACGATTTGGTAAGAACTGATTCTTTTTGTTATGTAGTGAAGCTAAACTGACTGAGCTCATTAATATTTCAGAAAATCAGTTCAACATTTCTTCTTACAAGTTTGTGAAATTAGGAACATAAACATGATTTGGCAGCACGACGGCTAAGTGGTTACATCAACGCCTCACAGCAAGAAGGTCCTGGGTTCAATCCCCAGTTTAGACCTGGGGTCTTTCTGTGTGGAGTTTTCATGTTCTCCTCATACTTGTGTGGAGTTTCTCCAGGTAACCTGGTTTCCCCCACCCCTAAAAACATGTACAGGTTGCCTTCAGGCCCAGACCTCCCTTGAAAAGAAGATCTGGGATCTCAGCGGGACTTGCCTGGTTAAATAAAGGTAAATAAATAAATAAATAACTGCCAGTGGTGGGCAGCACTAATCTAGCCCTAAAACACTAACTCAAATATTTAGGTCCCCTAATTCTAAAGCACTAATTCACTGAAAGTTTTAGCAAAAGCTAATTGTAAAGCACTAAAATAACTCAGTGAACACATGAACATCCTTCAACATAACATGAGTCACATGTTGTCTGTTAACACTTATCAGTGACTCCACAGCTGTATTTGGTTCATATATTGTCACCTGGTGAATCAGTGATACATAAACAAAATGATTGACAGTTTTCACCCTCAGCTGTTAACATTAACATTGATCAAAAACATTTATAGACCTCAGTGCTTCTAAATTTAGCCATTAAAATTAGCAAGTGCAAATCCACTAATAAATTAAATTAGCAAAAGTCCTAAAGCAATAATCAGGAAATTAGTTCCACTATTAGTGTTTTAAGGGAACTGTGCTCACTACTGATAATTGCAATTTGAATGTTTGATCCTGAAAGAGTTTTGCTGAAACTAGCTTTAGCTTTTGCTAAATTAAGTAGTAAAAAACTGAAATGATATTAAATGAATGAAATTAGTTGAAAATAGCTTGAATTAGCTGAAACACAGAAAACAGATGAAATAAAAAGAAAGAAGCTGAAATGATCAGAACAGCAGAAACAGTCAAAATCATAGCTAAAAAAATAAAAGCAGGAAAAGGCTAAAAATCAGCCAATTAGAAGCCATTTAAAGCTGAATAAAGTAGCAATGATTCATTAACATTGTTAAGGTTTTAAGGTTGGTGAAAACATTCATTTTTAAGGAGAAAAAATGGCTGAATAAGTTAAATATATTAAAAAGTATAAATTGCTGAAATACCAAAAGTCATAGCTGAAATATCCTGAAGAAGCTGAACATGATATTTAAATGACTGAAATCACATAAAAATTGTGAAGATACAGCGAAAATGTATGGATTAGCATGAACACATTTATATTTCTCATTTATCATCTCCTCGCTCGCGTGTGTGTGTGTGATTCCTAAACACAGAATGATAGATGTTAAAGCTCAGATATATAAATTCAGATTCAGTTCTTCTGGAGGAACTCTTCTAATGAAGCAGGAGGGAGGGGCAGGACGATGCCAGGAGGCAGAGGAGTGAATCCAACAGAGGAAGCAAACGGAGCAGACGAGGAAATGGGCCGCAGACTCTGATGTGAAGAAGCGGGGTCCGGTTGGGAGGGCCGGTGTTTCACTGAGCTAACTGCTTGCACTGGCAGCGACGGGGATGAAAGAGCAGAGTTTGGGCTCACTCCAAGCTCATTAAAGCCACCCTAAAGGCTTTCCAGAGCGTGCTAAGTGAGCTTCTCAAGTCGTGCTGTTGTGACTCACTGCAGGGAGGATTTGTCAGCTGCAGCCGGTGACCAAAGGCGTCCCGGCCTCAGACACAACAGGCTCAGCGCCGTGATGGAGACGTGTTGAGTTTGATGTTGAACGTCACTGTAAGCGGCTTCCCTGGGGAACTGAGTGCGTCCATGTTTACGCTTCCTCTTGTCTCTGATTGTGACTGAGAGCTCTGCCTTTGAAGCAACCAAGACTTTCCCCTCCGTTAGCAGAACGGCTGTGATGCTGACTTCCTCCACGCAGCCACATGTAAGTGTGTTGACGAGGCTGGAGAAGTTCCCGCTCTGCCTAATTAGGTGATAAATCCTGCCTTCAAACACTGACAATAGCAGCAGAGCTTCAGTGGCTGCAATAATATGTCTGTTAAAGCTGAGGAGCTCCTCAGGTGTTCTCACCTGACTGATGCAATAAGTAATAATAAAACTGAAAGGGTCACCCTCTTCTTTACAGGCCTTCATTATGAACGTCAGATTTAAACCTCTCTTCAGGAACTGATCCGTCTCACAGAAACATGTAGGTAATGTTTTCATCAGAACCAGATTTTCTATAAATGCGACCAATCATATGGAAATGAGGATTAAATCTCAATTATAGGCAGATATTGTGTTTTAATTAAAATGGTTGCAAAAATTGCATTTTGTTAAAATATAATAAATAAATGCCTTATCAATGCATCCTTTGACTAAACTGTCTGAAATATAATCCTAAACAAAATTTTGAAGCACATTTGAGCAGTGGCAACAACAACAAAAAACAAACAAACTTAATCTTAATCCTTCCTTTTTGAGGAAAACTCAATAATAAATATTCGAGGTTTCCTTTTAATAATGACAAAAAATTCCTCATTAAATTCTTGTAAATTAGGATTCAGACCAAATATTAATGTATCATCATTACCAACAAGCAGAGTTGTAAAGTAACTATACAAATACTTAGTTACTGTACTTAAGTAGAATTTTTGGGTATCTGTACTTTACTTGAGTAATTATGTTTTAGTCTACTTTTTACTTCTTACATTTTAACATAACTATCTGGACTTTACTCTTTACATTTTTAAAAATGTAAAAAAGTAGAAAGTTGTTACTTCTACTTCCGGCTTGTTATTAAAAAACCTACCCTGATAAATTATGTCTCCAGGATAGGGAATTTACTTGTGGTTGAATGAGAAGTATAAATACATACATTTCTGACACTGTATTACTTTCTACACAATCCATCACAGCTGGACACCTTTAAAAAGTTTTTTGAGAGGTCACCTCCCAATAAATGTAATTTTGGAAAATCTACTGCTCATTTTAATACTTTTAATACTTCAGTATATTTTATGTCGGAAATTTACTTTTGATGCTTAATTACAAAATGAATCAGATACTTTGAGACTTTTACTCAAGTAATATTCTTAAAGGAAAATTAAACTTTTAAGTCATTTTGACCAATTATGACTTCATCCTCATTTCAATATGAGTCACAAATAACTGTCAAAGATCAACAACAAACTGACTTGGTTTAGTCCCTGATGTAAATAATGCTTCATTTAATTGTCCAGCTGATAAAATATTTCTTTTCAAAGCTTTCATCATTAAACATTGCCTCATTAATGTTGGGCAGCTGTGGAAGAGTGGTTAGGGGAGTCGTCCAGGAACCAGAAGGTTGCCGGTTCGATGCCCTGTCAAGCTGTCTCAGTCATTGTGTCCTTGGGCAAGACACTTCACCCACCTTGCCTACTGATGGTGGTCAGAGGGTCCAGTGGCGCCGATGCATGGCAGCCCCATGTGCCAAAATGCTGTTTTTCATGTTTAAATAGAAAACTTGACTTCTCCTTCATTTCCATCTCTAAACACCTTGAAATTGGTCTCTGTCTCTTTAAGAACCTCCTTTGTTGTAATAATTAAAAAAGCATTTAACATTTAACAAGATTGGTTTTGGAATATTGCATCTCAGGATACATGTCTCTTACACACACTTACTGTCAGACCAAAAAGTGTGTTTTCTAGAGAACTGGAGTGATTACAGAGACAGCACTTCAGCTGATAAGATCATCCACACACAGGGGCATGCAGGGTGCAGAAGCTCAGTGTAGTTTCCTTGGCTGCACTGAGAAGTGGTACTAGGAGCTCAGCAGACATGGTTTTCACCGGGTGTTTGCTAGTTGTTGCTGCCGATAGCCTGAAGGAGTAGTGGGACGGGCCGAGGCTGTGGGGGATTTATGCTCTGTGTTGAGGAAGCTCAGCTTGGAGACACAGCCCAAAAGGTGGTTCTAGTCCCAACCGGTGGTTCTTGCTCCCCTGCCTGCTGCCTCAGGACACTACAGGATTTATCAAACATGTATGAATGAGTCAAAGCAAGACTCTCGACATCTGTTTGATGAGAGGATAACATGATATAAAGCTCAAAAAAGTTGATTTTACATCATATTGCCCCTTTAAAGAGTTTACAAACATGAGTGTGATGAATGAACAAAGCATTTGTACCATGGTCTCAGTCAGGTCACATGACGGTGTTCCTCACCTTCAGGTAACTACGGCTGTGTTTTAATTAAACATTCAAGCTGCTGAGGTGGGTTTGATGTGGGCACTGGTGGGTAAATCAACATGCCCAGACTAGAATACAAGTCATGAATGCAGGCTGGCATTTTATAAAAGTATCATTGGTTGATCGCTCAAATCAAATTTAGTCAGGCTGTAATGAAAAATTCTATTTTCTCTTTATTTTGAGTCATCAACAAGTCTGCAGCCCAGATATTACTTCAACAGTTATGTTTTATATATAGTGTCTTTGTTATGGAAGAGAAAATACTGTTATTTTAATATTCAAGGACAAAATCAGGAAGTCAAGGTGACGAATCCTGAGTTTGAGGTCTGTCCTTAATGTTTTCAGCTGAAGCTTTGAAAGAATCTGAATGTTTGGGGTTAGTAATCCTGACGTGATGTTCTGAGCTGCAGTATATTAAAGCAGATATCTCCACCATCACCTCCTCTGCTTTTGATTTTCTGTATGTTTACTGAAAAGACACGGCTGGGACAGATATGATCAGAACCACGGCTCTGAGGTGTTGTGGGGGTGAAGGTGATGGAGGACGTATGGGTGTTAGAAAAATAGATCATTATTAAATCCTGTATGTTCTGCTGTTTTATCTGATCTTTAACCTGGATCCTTGTATCTCTGCTGCAGCAGGAGTGGTTTCCTTTCATTCTGACTCACAAGGTCTTTACTTTCCTCCTAATTTTGAGTTTAAGATTTGGATTGAAGCTCCAATCTGTAATGATGTAACTAAAAGTTATTTTTACTACAAGTCTGCATGTCTTCATCTCTCATGTCCACTTATTAGAACCAAATAAAAAAAAACATAATTTTGCTCTTTTAAAGTAAAGCATCAGTAGATTAAAACAATTGCATTTAGTAAAGCTTGTATTGAATTTAGCAACATTTTAGCTGCATCACAGAAAACATGAGGAGAAAACGAGACCGAAATCAAACCCAAAGCAGAAAAGTTCAAAACCTACAGCTTTAAAGAGTAAAAATGAGAACGCTGTTCCATCTTTTGTTCTGCTGTAGCAGAGATTTGCTGTGTAACCTTTCATCCTGCAGTCTGTCCTCATCACTTTTAATAAATAATGACTCAGCCTGAATTATGCACTAATAAAAAGGCTTCTCATTTTGGATTAGTTCATTATTAAAGCTGAGGAGTTCTTCTCTGCTCCAGGGACACACGTGCTGCTCGGATCTGAAAGAATCGTTTGATTTTATGCAACTTTGGCTGGAACTTACTTTATTTTTGTTTAGAGAAATCCGAAGTCTGAGGTAACATCAAGGATTTATTTTATTTTAGTTCTGTAAACCAGCTGAAACCAAAGATCTCAGAAACAGCAGCAGCTTTGTGTCTCTGAACAAACCAAGAGAAAACATTTGTTTGTTTTTGTTTGATTGACAGGTCAGCTGTAAAAACACCACCTGGACATGTTTCAGTGCATTTCAGTTTTTTATGTATTTTAATTTGATGTTTAACTTGATGTTTGGAGTTCAGAAGTTTCTTGATGGAAGTCAGAGGATCAGAAAACAGAGCTGAACACAAAGCCAGCTGTGATGTCAGAGCTTTTGTTCCCTGCTGAGCCGAGGAACAGAAAGCTGACAGAAAACTAAAATAACCTGTGGAGATGTTGCTTAACTTCCTGCAAACATAAAGCTTTGGTTATAGAAGAGAACTTTAATATTAAGACAAAAAAATGAATGTATGTAAGAAAAAGCAGGATTTAGATATAAAAAAGATTGTAAATTAAACTGTTTAAGAGCCTTTTTGAGTGTTTTATTAAAATTTAAATTCTGCCAGAAATGACTGAATTTTGTTTTTATTGTTAATAAGCACTTTCTTTAGAAAACAAAAACAGTTCAGTTTCTTTAACTTTAATTTATCCTGAAGAGAAGAAGAGTTTTCTTCTCTGAACTTGATGTTGTAATGATCCAGTACAAAGTGCAGGAGGAACTTTAATGTTTCTTTTTGTTTGAGATCGAACCTGTCATCAGAACAGCTCCTCCATCAGATGACCCGCCCCGCCTCGCCATGGCCCAGCCCGGCCCGGCCCGGCGTGGCGCCACATCTCTCCCAGCTCTCATCATCACTAATGGTGGAGCCAGGAGAAGCACCATATGCTGCTCGCAGTAATCGGCTCATTAGGTGCCAGCCTGCATGCTCTCAGCCTGAATGAAAATGTGAAATATCAGAGACAGCCAGATGCACCCCCCCCTCTCCCCCCCGAACACTTTCACATGTGCAAACAAACAAGCGTGCACATATGTGCATATATAAACACAGTCCCACGTTCAAAAAGCCAATCTGCTGCACGGCTCCTGCATGTGCTGCATGAATAATCACTGCAGGTTCTTTGTTGCTAATTAGCATTTTACTTTAGTCTGTCAGTACCAGCCCCCCCATCTCCCCCTGCCTGTCTGAAAACTGATCTGTTCTGGACTCAGTGAGGGTTAAACCAACAGGCTCTTTTAAACAAGTTCCTTAAAAGCCTTTTTATTTTATTGTTTGTAAGGGTGTTAAGCTAAAAGATTAGGAGGAAGTCGTCTGACATGGTTTTGGTAGCGTCAGGAAATGTCCGGAACATTTGAAGGTAGAAACAACTGTTAAAGAGTTACAAATTCTCTTAAGTTCTCCCTTTAAAATACTTTTTTCCTAAATCATAAAAATCTGTTCCAGTTTCTGAGCCTTCAACAGTCAAACAGAGCTGAACCAAACCGAGTCATTTTATAGAGACAGTCCACCAATGGGAGAGCTCCACCTGTAAACCTGACCATCATCACAGGTGGAGCCCTCCCATTGGTGGACTGTCTCTATAAAATGACTCTGTTTGGTGCAGCTCTGTTTGACTGTTGAAGGTTCAGAAAATGAAACATGCTGAAGTTTTACTGCTCAAGATAAATTCCAGCATTGGTAAAAAAAATAATAAATGGGACAAAAAGTTTATGAATGAGTGAATTTATTTGGTCACATTAAAGAACACTCCACACAAAAACAAACAAAATGGTAACCCATAATTAATTTACTTTTTAACTTTCTTCACTTTTAAACTTAATTTCATCGTATAAATTATTCCCCAATTTAACACCCAATACTTAAACACATCTGTTTGACATTTGTTACTTTATGTACTTCAAAAATAAAGAACCCCCTTAAATTATAATTATCCTGTAACTTAAAAAAATCTTTGAATACCATCAGGAAGACTATGTTTTTAAATACACTATCAATAAAATTTAAAGCAGAAGTCTTTAAGAATAGTGGATTTGTGGAATCAAAAATCCCAGCATTATTTATAAATCTAATTACTACTTTTTTTTTTTTAAAGTTTAACTATTGAACCTATATTGGTTTTATAAACATTACCCCAAACCTCTATAGAATAGGACATATATGGCAATACAAATGAAAAATAAATTGTATGCAAACAACTTCTTTTTAACAATTCTTTGGTTTAAAAAAATGCGACTGATTTTGTTATTTTCTGTCTGATATTCTCCAAGAAAGTTTTTCATCAACAATTATTGCCAAGAATTTATTGCAGGTACTTTTTCAATTTCAACTTCATGTGAATTTAATTTTATATTATGTCTAATGCTAATTCCACTAAACACAATCAATTTTGTTTTACTTTCATTTAAAGATATTTTATTAATTTCAAACCATTTTTGTAATAATACCAGTTCCCGTTTTACAGTTGATATCAATTCCTCCATCTCATCTCCTGAATAAAATAAATTAGTATCATCTGCAAATGTAACAAATTTCAACTTATTTGATACTTTAAAAATGTCATTCAAATAATTATAAATAAATTTGGCCCCAAAACTAAACCCTTATTATTTAAATAAATTTACTTTAACTTAAAACAAACTTAGTTATTTTTACTCAGAATGAGCAATAAACCCTCAAAACTCAAACTGTAAAAAAATACATCACCTGGTAGCTCAAGTGTAATTGTCCTTCGAGCTCAGCTGGTGCTTGGACAGAACATTTTTCAAGAAACACTCCAGTGACCTTGTGCTGTATTAGATTCATATTTTTATTCATATTAAAAAATGAACAATTCAGCATACAAACAAGTCCTGAAGCTGTCATCAACAGAGAAAACAAATGAGATGACAGCACTGTTCTGTTGAACTCCGTAAGACAAAATCAACCAGGAGTCAGGGGGGATTCTTTGTGTCAGGTGGAGGAGTTCAGATGTCTGGTGGTCTTGTTTGATAGTAAGATAGAGCAGGACCAACAGATCAGGCCCTCCTCTGCAGTACGACGGATGTTGCTCTGGTTTATCATGGTGAAAAAGGAGTTGAGTCAAAAGATGAAGTTATGTTTTACTTTATTACTGCTTATATCAAATACCTGTGATGACATGATTTCATACATCAGTTACATACAGAATATGTTTACCCAGGTAACAGCAATATGTACAGACTGTTCAAATCTTTGTGCTTGAATATTACCTGTGGTGTTCCACAAGGCTCAGTACTTGGTCCCAAATTGTTTATGTAGAGTGAAAAATGTGTGGCAATTTGTATTTACAGATAAATCTTAACTAAGATGAAATTTGTTTGGAAATTGAGAAATGAATACAACTGTTAAGCTCCAAATTAATAACATAGTTGAACAACTGAACTGTTGGAATTACCATATAAATTGTGTAATAAGATGGCAAAAACCATAGGGATATTAGGAAAAACAAGACCTATTTTGAACACCAAAACTTTGCACACTTTTTACTTTACAGTGTTATTGCCATAATTAGATTATTGTGTTGAAGTCTAAGATAACACATGAAAGTTATTTTCAAAACATACTGTCAGCACCAGCACTGTACAATGCAAATAAGAGCAATAGATATAGGAAGAAAACTACCAACAATGTTAACATTCAGGATTACAGGTTTTTGCATAATTTTGAAACATAACTATGGAAAAGGTGAAGAAAAAAGATGCACTTCTGGTGTTCGATATAATGTATTGAACTAAACCTCGGGGCAGAATCACAGCATCGTTTTTACCTAAAGAAAATCCATCCCAACAACACAAACAGATTCAATATGTGCAGCATGTGTTATACTTCATGTAGGAGCACTCAATAATATAACATCGCCTCCAACGAGGAAACTGTTTTCTAACTGATGCTTTATTCTCAGGAGGGTTTTATGTCCATCTGTGGAACGTCAGACGGTCCTGTTCTCCTGACTCGGGTTTATGATGAAGGTGGCGCTGCTGTTGAGAATTTGGCTGCAGAAACAGAAGTTTGGGAAGATGAGAAGAGCTGAGTGAGAGAATGATGGTAGGAGCGTGATCTGGATTTCATTAAGGACTTGTCATCGTTTGTCCTCGCAGAATAAATCTCTGCTGAATCTGAGATTACACGTCTGAGTTTGCCACTCAGCTGCACGGCATATGGCTGCCTCGACACCATCAATGCATCATTCTGTGGATGGGAGGAGGGGGTGTGTGGAGGAGGGGGTTCCGTGGAAGCATGTTGCATTAAAAAAAAAAAGCGCTCCGAGGCAGAGACAGGTATTTAAAATGCCTGAGCGGTGATAACGGCATCCGAAAAAAGCGATTGATTGGGCCGCCGCTGCAGTCTGAATTACAATCTCATCCATTTCTGTTTCGGCTCGGGGTGCAGCGATGAAGAGGAGGAAGAGTTACTGAATGGTGCGCTCCCAATCGCATTACCCTTCCTCACCCATTTCATTTCAAACAATCCTTCTTACATCCTCCTCCAACTCCAGAGGACTTAAAGAAGCACAAAGGTTTTATTAATAAAGCAGGTCTTCAGTTTCCTGAAGAGTTGGAAAGTTTTTTAAAAATAATTCAGTGCTCATGCAGTATAACCATGTCCAACTGTTCTAATAAACTACATTATTTCAAAATTATTCTTTTAGTTCCAGCTCATTATGTCTTTGATTAAATCACAAAAATAAAACTGTTTATTTTGACTGATAAAAACCATGATTTTGATTGTGTTGGTTCAAAATTCATTAAAGAACTTATGACGTACAAATCCTTCAAATACAAAGTCAGTATGAGGCATAAAACACATTTGTCAATTTTGTCACATAACCAGCATATTTTCTTTTGGATTTAGCTCAGCCAAAATGAAACAGGAAGTGACATCAAAGAGGAACTCTTTAAGAAAGAAAACCCTCTCACTCTGATCTTTGTTTATTGAAACATTGAACTTTGACTCTTCTTCATCTCTGATAGACTCAAAATGATCTAAAGAAACATCAGATTCTTCTCTACAGTCTGTGCTGTGAGATATTTTATCAACGCTCTGCTCACATGCAGACATTCCCCTGTGACATCACTTCCAGTTGCTTTACATGCAAATATCTCAACTGTTTATCTCAGTGGCATAAAATTTGTTTTGCATTATGTTATCAGTGTTGTCTTTCCAAAAATGAATTCAAATTTCTGACAAATTTGATGTCACAGGCACTTTAAAGTCTTATTATAATGCTTTACCTGATTGGTGCTGTTTCAGCTTGTTTTAGGAATCATTTTATGATGTGTTAAAAACAACAAATTTACTACTACTCACCCACACAATGAGTTGTGGGGTCAGGAGTCAAACTACCAACCTTTCAAAGGTCTGATTATTGCTCAGGCTGAGCCGCGGCTCGCTATTTTATTTTTACAATCCAGTCATTTAGACAGAAGAGCAGATCTGAAGCCCAACATTTGGTTCTGTTCACCTGTTTTCAAAGCCCTGACTGAAAAGAACAACAAAACCTTTTCACAGCAGAACACACAGAACCCACTCGAAATAGAAAAGGTTGCCGGTGTGTCAGCAGCAGCTATAAATGTTGTTCACAACCCCTGCAGATCCAAAATTGGCTGATTTTTGAAGATTCACTTCAGAAAAAACATTATTTCCCAGATCAAAGGTCCGCTGTACAAAGAGGCTTTTTTCTCCTGCTGGCAGCTCCATGAGAGCGCACACAGCGACAGCCCAACATACACACTGATTTAGATTTATGTTGGAACGTGTGACTTACTCTGTTGGACAAATGGAGCGACTGAGGTCAACCTACAGAAAAATTCAATTACATTTCTATAGAAATCTGCTTTTCTGTTTTCTCCAGCCACTGATCCACACCACTGCTCCTCAGCTGTCCGCTGCTTCCTGCTCAGATCCATGTTTCAGATTCACAGCAGGGGGAGTGCATGTGTGTGTGCTTCAAGACTGTCTGCTCTGTCACAGGAATACATCCAAAGTACATACTTACCAAGTACATACATCTCAAAATACTTCCTGAGTACATCCACCCAACATTGATGGATCATAAGTAGAAAGTTTACTTTCCAAGTATATGCATCCAAAGTACGTCCAGAGTTGTAAAGTAATTAAGTACCAATACTTTGTTATTGTACTTACTATCCTGTTGTGTAGTTGTGGTTGGATGAGAACTACCATTCTGACACCATATTAGCTTGTAAACAATTCATCACAGCTGCAGGCCGTTAGAAAAAAAGTTTTTTGGAGAGGTCGCCTCCAGTGGCGTCTGCAGAAAAATTTTCAGAGGAGGCCATGGGGGGACCACTGAAAAACCAGGGGTGGCACACCAAAACTAAAATCCATAACATTAATTTTATGATGTGGTTGTAAAAATGACAAATTGAAAACTATGGCAATATAAAACTACGTATTTGTAATTTTACAGATAATATTACTGATTTTTTTACATCCAGACACACAAAACAAAAGTATTTTGTAATGTTGGGGGGACCCACTGGCGGGGGGGTCTGACATAGATGCCATTTCCTGCATTCTGGTGTATTTTAACAAGTTGTTAAGCAGATTTTTACCTACATAGAAAAACACTTAATGTGAGTATTCAAAATGTCAAAATACATATTTTAAAGACATTTACAAAGAACAAGCTTTTTAAATTTTAAAGCCATTACCTGTAAGTTACATTTTTTATTTGCTTGTTGATTTTTACTTTTGTCAAGAAAACTGTAATTATAAAACTAAATAAAGACTAAAATTCAATTCAATTCAAATTCAAAAATACTTTATTTATCCCAGAGGGAAATTAGGTAAAACAAGCACAATTACAAACTACATCTGCTGTAGTGTTATCCAACATTATGAGGTTATTTGCACACGTCATATAATAATTATGATTTTGGTCTGTGAGAGAAAACTGGAGAAGATGTAAACACAGAAGAGAAAGTTGATGTAGCAACCTTCTTCCTTAGAGGCAATATGTTGCTCTCTGTGCCACTGTACAGCCTAAATTTATATTATATTAAAATGATTTAATATTTGATTTAAAATATATCTATGAAGAGAACCTCCATCTTTATTTGAGGACATTAGTTTTAGACTGGTCTGGTTGTCTTTATTCAGGGAAGCTACATTTTAATTTTAATATTTTTTATTTAAATAAAATATCAATTAATGTTTTCAACTCTTAATTGTTATTAAATAAATAAATGTTTGTTTTTATGTTTGCAGTTCTATTCCAAAATAGGTAGGGGAATCAAAAAAAGGAAAAACCTGGGTACTCAAGAGGATAAAACTGGCGGCCCTGGTCACCTCCCAATAAATGTCATTTTGTAAAATCTAAACGCTCACTTTTACTTTTAATACCCTTGTCAGAAATTTACCTTTTGATACTTAAGTACAAAAAATATCATACTTCAAGACTTATACTCAAGTAATATTCTTACACTAACTTTTACCAAAGTATTTTTATGATAAGATACTTGATTCAAGTATCACTTTGAGGTACTTTATACAACACTGAGTACGACTGTTCCAAGTACACGCATCCCAAGTGCGTATGTAGTACATTTGTCTGAAATACATGCATCGCAAATTCATATATTCCACATTCCAAGTACATTTGTTTAAAGAGTACACACACCAAGTACATCTATCCAAAGACCTGCTGTCCACTGTCCAATGAGGAACACATCAGAACCAGACAGAACCCATAAGAGTCGTCTGGTTGGACAGTAGATGGACCTGGTTTCATCATGACAGACTGGAGCCACGCCCTCTTTACTGCAGGTTACTCTGTGCTCAGAAAGGAGACATTGTTGTGGTCCTATCAGGACCTGGTGGTCCTTAAACGTGACCCTGTTCCTCTATAGTCCTTCAGCCCAAACAACAGAGCTGTTCAACTTGTTTTATTTGACTAAAATTATGATTTTATTTGAAAATCTTCTACGTTTGAACTGATGGTGAAAAACAAGCACGCAGAAGCTGAACATTAAATTCATCTGGAGTCATATTCCTGTCAAACTGGAACAAGTTGCTCTCTAATTTCATCAGTTGTCTCTGATCACTTTTATCCTCCAAGAACCCAGTGTTTTCATGTTTCTTCATTTCATCCGTCTCATCATTTAAATGTCAGATTGGGTTTCAGACGTGGGCGTCCAGGCGGAGACGCAGGTAGGATTTAGATCTGTTTGCTGTTGTTTTGGTATTTCTTTGTTTTTCTTTGTATTCTTTCTTTGTTTGCTCTTAAATGTTTGTCACTTTGCAATGCTTTGTGGTCACAATGCATGAGTTTGTAATATCATTTATCTTTTGCATTGGTTAATAGTTTCTGAATAAACTTATTTTATAAAGAGCTTGTGGATGTTTGGATGACCTGTGTCCAGAGGCGGGTTTAGGGGCGGAGTCACAGGGGCATTGGCCCTAGCTAAAATCTGATTGGTCCCCTGAAGTGCTCCTGTCCTGTCACTCATCTGCAGTGGTGGAATGTAACTAAGTACAGGTACTTTGTTGCTGTACTTAAGTACATTTTTCATTTATCTGTACATTACTTAAGTAGATTTCATCATGGATACTTTTGACTTTTACTCCACTACATTTTATCCTAAGTATCTGTACTTTCCACTATATTTCTGTAACACCACTGCTCATCATTTTATGTTTATCAATTTTTAAATTTATCGTTCAAACATGTACATACAGGTCAACAATGATGATGGATAAAAAAAGTAAAAAAAAAAAAAAAAAACGTGTTAACAAATAATCCTACTCCATCCAAAATAATGGACAGTTTTACACTTTACAATAAGGATCCATTTAATATTAGTGGACATTTATAATGCAGTAATACACAATATTATGTTAAAATATGCATTTCCTAATCATTATTGTGTTACAAGGTAGTAAACTAGTCTAAGATGTTTAAAACACAAACAGATTTAGCTCAGTATTTGGAAAGAAACGGAACAGTTTAGTCTCTTTTTGACCTTAATGCATAATAAACACTAATTGATCATTTATAAAGTGTTTACAGAACAACCTATCTATGAGGGGAGCCTTATTGTAAAGTTTAAAAACATTAAATTACAAGTGTTTGAACATGCATGACTGGTTAATCTTTCCAAAACTGGGGATTTATATGAAAGGATGTTGAACAAAGACTGGCCCCTTTATGAATATCGTGGCCCATTGATGGCCCCTTACTCAGAGAAATCCTAGATCTGCCCCTGCCTGAGTCATGCATAAACTGACTGGGTATCAATCTTAATGCTGCATTGTAGGTTTTAATAATGGGAGAGCTCCTCCTCTGTTTAAAGGTGGTCTATAAATATTGTCTAATTATGACAACAAAGCTGCAATGAAGAAGGAATCTGACCCTCCAGGAGGTCTCTAATTGTTCCTGTGGCCCTCATTAATCAGTTTGTGTTGCAGCAGCTTTGTTGCTGTCAGGAATGAACAGTTGATGAGGGGAACGTCTTCCTGTTGGTGGAAGGAGCTGACAGCGGGAACCTTTTGCCCGTTGTTATTTCCTCCCGTGCTCCGGCTTGTTTTTGAGTCAGGAAAACATTTCCTGACTCCACTGATGTATTTCTGCTCATGTGCTTGACGTGTTCCTGAGCATCGGCTGAAGCCACGCTGTGTGTGATTACAGTATCTGTGCAGGAGGTGTTTACCGGATAAGTGACTCTGATCAATACGTCCCACATTAAGGGAAGACTCCACTTTGGAGGTGGTGTCGTACCAGCAGGAGACAAATAATCCCAGGAACTCTGACGTCTTGGTTATTAGAAGCTCATGACAATCTGAGCCGTCGAGCTGTCAAAAGGAAACCAGTTTTCAGTAATACATTTCAAATCTGACTGACTGCAGAGCTGCTGCTGCAGGAGGGGGAACCGGAGGGGCTGGGGAAAATTAAACCACCGGCTCCATATCGACTGCCACTTAGGGAGGGAAGAAAGGGAAGGAGATGAAATATAGAAACTGCTGCATTGTAAATTAGCGAGACACAAACAAATTCATTCTGAGAGTGAAGGAGGTAAATCCAGCAGGTTCAACCTGAGACCTGGAGCAATCACAATTATGAATGTTTATAATCATGGTAATGCATCGCGATGCCTCTGCGAGCCCAGCGGGGGGGCTACTGTCATCTACAGGTTGCCATTTTGATTGATGGCATCGAGGCTTGACTCGCGGTAACCATGGCAACGGCTGCGTAGCACGCATGCTGATGACTGGCTGGGTTTTTTGTCTTTTTAGTTGTGGAATAATGAGGAGAGTCGGAGGTGGAAGAAGAAGATGGAGCTGCTGTCAGCAGCTTGTCTCCCTGCTCTTACATGATCACTCGCCTGTTTATGCTGAGAAAACATCAGCCTGGTTATAAAGCAAAGGAGTCAAATGTTCAAATTACAAACAGATATTTAAGCTGTGTAACCACCTGCTCTATTTTAAAACCTGGTTTTATTCCAAAGGTTGAAGAAGTTAGAAAGCTCTGAATGTTGCAGCTGCAGCATTATTTCCAACCGACATCAGTATTCTGGTATAATTGTGTTTTTCCTCCACACATGTTTCCATCCAGCTGTCACTCAGAGCTGACCCACTCCCATATTCTGTCAGTTTGTCCATTAGAGGAGGTGATGGTGCGGAGGTGTGCAGAGTGGAAACACAATTCTGTTTCTCCAGCTTTGAGCCTCCTTTCAAGCCAGAAATACGTGTTCAAACACTTTTATTTTGAGGTAAAACTTCATGAAGACAAAACCAACATGAGCTGAAAAAAACTGAGTCATAAATCATTCATATCGTAAATATTAAAGTGTGTAACACAGAACTGTATCATTTCATCTGTATTCACTGTGTGAACATCTGTTCTGACATGTAACATTCAAAATAAACTCAAACTACAACTGTGGAGCAGTTATGATGGGGGTCCAAGCCTGTTTATGCATGTTGATCTTGGCCCATGTCGTTCCCAGCACCCTATCAACTTGTGCACCACAGAGTTGTAGCCTCAGGAGTACATATACAGTCTATTTGAGCCCCTAATGTCTTAAATAAAAAATATTATAATATAAAAAAGTTCTACTAACTCTTTTAAGAAACATTAAGTTTTATTCAGACATTTTGTTTATTTGTTTACTTATTTTAATCAATGATTCTTTTGTCAATTCCACTGCTCACAACTTTTTTGTTTTATTTGCCTGTGTCTCTTTTCTGTTCCTCAAACCAGCCGGTCGAGGCAGATGGCCACCTGTCCTGAGCCTGGTTCTGCTGGAGGTTTCTTCCTGTTAACAGGAGTTTTTTCTCTCTGCTGCTGCAGGTGTGCTGCTCAGGATGGAGACTTTGAAGTGAAGATTCGGTGCAGTCTGCTGGCTTCTTTCGTTTTAATGTTTTTGTGTGCAGCGCCCTGATACAACATTTGTTGTGAATTGGTGCTATATATATAAACTGAATTGAATTAATTTTTAACTATAATGATTACTAATCAAATGAAGTTCATTGTGTCTATATATGATAAGTCTTTATTTATTTATTTATTTATTTATTTATTTATTTATTTATTTATTTATTTATTTACCGTTATTTTACCAGGCAAATCCCATTGAGATCTCATATCTCATTTTCAAGGGAGGCCTGGGTCTGAAGGCAACCTATTGTACATGTTTTTAGGGGTGGGAGAAACCAGAATACCAAGAGAAAACCCACGCAAACACGAGGAGAACATGCAAACTCCGCACAGAAAGACCCCAGGTCCGAACCGGGGATCGAACCCAGGACCTTCTTGCTGTGGGGCGACGGTGCTAACCACTGAGCCATCGTGCTGCCATCTTAAAGTTTCTTAGTTACTAGACACTTTGTTATCCTCCTAAAAACATCAGCAGTGACACCACTGAAGACAGAAGCATTAGTCGAAACATGTCAGATGAGTCTGAAGAGACGTAAAATAACAAAGTGTCTAGTAACTAAGACAATTTAAGGTTTATGATGATTACTGCATGGCTTATAACAAACTTCATAGACAGTCAGGAAACTCTTAAAACTTAAACTAAATCTAAATTTTAGGCACAAAAATGTCTGTCAAGATTTTCAAATTTAAGTTATTTGTTTTGTCTGAGACTTTCAGATGTTATTACAATGTAACAGAACTACAACTCCCATAATGCAACAGTCCTGTAAAAATTATCCAATATACATTCAGTCATCAGCAGGAAGAATCCAGCTGTTCTGCTCTAGAAATTGTTTTTGGATTTGAAGGAGAAGAAATAACCTTTTTTTAATTTATAGTTTATAGATTTTAAATCTGAACCCTAATAGTCTTTAAAAGTCTCAGCTTAAAGAACTGAAACCTTAAAGTACCACATGAGTGAAGTGAAAGAAGAAACGTCGATAATTTTCACTTCTTTGTTTTTACAAATAAAAATCTAAAATTTTGCACACACTGCAGAATTTCTGCACTTATGAACATTTTCAGTGCTTCTGAAACAACAAAAAAACAAACAACAAAATATATTCTAATCAAAGTGTGGGAATTTCTGGTTTGCAAACACAAACAGGCTTTTTCTTTCCCAGAAGTTGAAAACCCAAATAAAACCCTGTTTTCACTGAAGGAATGCTCTGCAGAATCTAGAGGACCAAACAGATACTTAGTGACTTTATTTGGCCACACTGTGCATTAACCTGCAGCCTGACTTCAGCTTTCAGCCTGACTCCAGTGGAGCTCTGCCTCCTGCTCGGTGGGTTCCAGGGGGCTGCAGCAGTAAAAAGCCTTGTGTTGGAGGATGTGGAAAGTAGCTGAGGCTGTTTAACTTAATGGGATTTGGTGGCAAAGGGAGTGTGTGCTCAGCAGCTTTGACTGATGGTGTCATCTCACACGCGTCAGGCTGTTATGTCACTTCTGGACAGAAAATAATTGACTACTCAAAATCAGCGGTGAAGTGCCGAGCGCAGCAGGAAACTGGAACACTGAATCAGTGGGATCGCTTCCACTCGGGGGGATTCTGTTGATTTCCTGCAAACTGCTTTCTGAATTACCTCTTTGTAATCTTTATTCTAAAAAAGGAATTTAATTCCTTTACATTTTTTTTGGTACTATGACCTTGATAGAGCCGTTGAACGGCTGCTGGGGTGTGTTTGTGTTCAGACTGTGGTAATAAAAGCAGGAGGATGACAAGACATCTGCTCTGTTTCTGCTATCTTTCCCTTTTCATTATTTCTTTAGTGGGAGTCAGAAGAAAGCTCAGCTCCAATTCCCAGCTCACGGTAACCTGTCAACCAGCTCGTGGCCATATCCAGATTTCATTTAGAAGCTCACACACACACACAGATGTAAACTATCAGTCTGTCTTTATCTCTCTGTTCTCTTCTCTTCCACATGTTTGTCGCTGCAGCTTTTCTGATCCTTTTATCAGTCCAGTAATTCTGTGTAACCAGAGGTTTGGAGCAACAAATATACTGGCCTAATCTCACCTCAGCTGCTGGTTTTCCACCCAAGCCATGATGAGATCGTCGAGGCAAAGCAGCCTATACGTTGAGGAGGACGCTCGGCTGCAGAGGAGGAGCATGACCGGGCACATTTTTCTCTGTGTCAGTGAGTTTTGTTGGCGGGCAGAGAGAGAAATAAAAACAGAACAATACAGAAAATTGATTGTGGTAGAAGAGAAATTTGTGATATTGATGCAATGTGCTGTAAGGCTGCAGCTGGCTGAGGACAGCTCGGAGGAGAGTTACACCAGTTTCCATCAAGCTGTGCTTCTGTAAAACTCCAACATTTAATAAGACCAGGAACAAAAACACTGTTCAATGAAACCACACGATTTGATAAAAGACACTTGTTTTGTGCATCAAATAATTTAAAAAACTGATCTAGATCATCACTTTACACTTAGAGCTGGACTTCATCAGCATCTGTGCAGAAAATACTAAAGTTAAATTTGTTTTGTGTAAATCCCAGCAGAGCCTCAGACTGCAGCCTTCAGCGCTCAGCGTTCACTCTGAAGGTTTCTGACAACACAACGATGAAAACAGATTTTACTGAAACATGCAAAAACATTCATTCCTTTCAGTTTTTTTATGCACAAATATAGAATTTATCAACAGAACTTCAAACAGTTCACTTTAAGGAAGGAAATTATACTGTACATGCTTTAAACACATAGTACTGTACATGTGTTACACTTATAGAAAAGATGTAGAACCAGTTTTGAGTGGAGTTAATGATGGGGCTGTTACTCTTAGTGGAGGTCAGACAGGACATCTGTGTCAAACTTCAGCAAGATTTGATCATGTTTAAGGATTTTACAGTCTTGAAATAATAATTTTCAGTTATGTGTTTTGATTCTTTTGCCTCCTGCTGGGTGGCAGCTGCAAAGAAACACATGATGTCATGAAATAATGGCTCTTCTTCACAGCTAAACAACAAAATAATCTGAAGTTTCTATGTTGGATAGTTTTTGAGCATTTCTCTACGTCCAGACACCAGCTTTTCAAATGAAGCCCCCACTTGATATGGGGTCTATCTTAAAACTGTAGGTGTGGGCTACATCTGTATTCCATCATCCTGACACCTGTCCAGATGAACCTGTGACTGACTGCAGAAATAAAACTACTTCATTGAAAACCTAATAAAGTTGTAGTAACTAAAATAATACATGTTATAAAGTATGTATTGCTGTTCTCAGCTGACTTTATGTTTATACAACAAGTAAAAACTTAAATAGTTTTTCCTGACTATAATTAATGCAGATCTGTATATTTTAATGTGTAATTTGAATTTAAGGGGATTTTGGAGCCTAATTTAAAAGCATGACTCATCACAAAGCGTTTGTATTTCAGCGTGCTGCTGCTCTTTATTTCCTGTCTGCTTGTTATTTCTTTTCTGCTCCATGCTGACTTTATTGTCTGTCTTATATCTTGGTTGGCCTTTGGAACCTCAGCGCTGAGGCGAGCTGTAAAAAACATAAATCTAATGTGGATCGAATTTATTTTCTTTGACTTAATGTTGCAGATTGAAAACCGGTGCAGCTGAGCTTGTAAGTCAACAAGTTTGTTTTATTTATTCCATTTTTATTTCTGCATAAATTTGACTTAATTTTTCTAAAGAAAAATGAAATAATGAGGCCTGTAAACATTGATCTCATAGTTCATAACATAATTATTACTTTAAAACTCAAGTCAGAGTCTGCCTGAGCCTCAGATCATTGTCGTCTGACCTCTCCGTGTCGAATCTTTTTGCTTCTTTAATGCAGAATTACAAAGCAGTTGTAGCAAACTTGGCGGAGTGGCAGTAAAGGAGGATGTTCACACATGCATCTGTCACACGCTACATGAAACGAGGACCCTCAGAGAAGGATTAAGTCCTCGCTCCCAAGCAGCTTGTGGGGATTTTTGTGTCACATTTCCGTCTCTAAGAGTTTCAGCCTTCCTCTTCAGCTGTGAAGCTTTTTATTCACTGCTGTTTATAACAAAGCTTTTAACACAAACCTACTGCCATCAGATCTGAATTATTTCATTTAAAGTGATTCATGATTAGTTGTAACATTAGACTTTATTTGATAAGCATATATTTTAACTGTAAAATAAAGACTGTAAAAATACTGTAGGCTGTTTAGTTTTGTAATTTTTTTAATTTAAAAAATATATTTTAACATGGATGGAGCTATTTTATTTACACACAAAGCATTCTGGGTAAATGATGACATCATAGGTCCTCGGTTTGAGGCTGCTAGCAGCTATATCCACCCTGAAGGTTAATGTTGGACAATATCTGATGATCGTCTCTTTAAATAAAACCAGAGAGGAGAAGGTAGAAACCACTCAGCCTGCAGCTGAAAATATGGAGGACAACATTTTAGCTTGTTAGCTTGTCACGCTAGTTCTGAGCTAATACATATAATCAGGGGAAATTACAGGTATTGCAGCTGCAACTGATCAGAGAAATGTTTCAGGAAAGAAATAAGCCCACTGCAATAAAATAGGTATAAACACCCATGAATATAAAATAAGCACACTTATGTATACATAAACAATGTACAATAAAAAATAATAGAAATATTAAAATGTGTACAGAGATGATGTTTAGTATATTGCATATGTTCGGTGAGTGTTATGGATAAGGCAATATAGCTTTGGAGCTAAAGTGAAGGATAACAAGCAGCTCTGTTGTCCTCCATCATATTTTCAGCTGCAGGCTGAATGGTTTCTACCTTCTCCTCTCTTCAACGCCCTCTGGTTTCATTTAAAAGAGACGATCATCAGATATTGTCCAACATTAACCTTCAGGGTGGATATAGCTGTTAGCAGCCTTGCACCAATGACCTCATCAACGTCGTCATTTACCCAGTAGGCTATGCTTTGCATGTAAATAAAATGACTGTCCGAGTTAAAGTACATTAAAAAAAATACTGAACTAAACATCCTACAGTATTTTTACAGTCTTTGTTTTACAGTTAAAATATATGTTTATCAAATACAGTCTAATGTTACAACTAATCATGGATCACTTTAAATCAAAGTGAAATGAATTCTCAAACTCTCTGATATAACTTTATTTATAAACCGGTGAGTGAACGCTGACAGTTTGGAGATAAAAACTGCTCCTGTTATTGTTCATCTGAGCTGTAACGTGTATAATCTGACACCGTCAGCTCCACAGAATAAAATCTGAGCTGAAGTGGAGGCTGAATGTTTAATCTGTCGTCTGATACCAGGAGGAGGCTTTTCAGGCTCGCCCCGGGACTGATTGGAGTCTTTCATGATGCCTTAGCGTGAGGACATCACAGCCGGCTTTGATCAGCCACATTCATAAAACAATGAGGACGGTACGGTACGGCCCATTTCTCTGATTAAAGTTAATGCCAAGCTGTTCCAAACATCTTCATGTCTAGACTGGAGGCTTTTTTCACACAACTGAAGCCATTAATTCAGACCAGGTGGGTTTCATTAAAAATTAGACACAAACTGTCAGTCTTTGTCAGATGATTCATCTGTGAGGAAAAACTGAGCCTGAAACAAGCGTCTGAATGATTTAAGATTAAAAAAAATTGTTAAAAAATCAAATCTTCTGGAGTCTAGATGATTTATTGTTTTGTTTTTAAAGCAATTTACATGTTTGTTCTGTGTTTAAAGGCTGGAAAATGTGTCAGCTGAGAATAAAGTGTTTGTGTTAAAGGCTCGGCTCTTAAATGCTTTAAGCCTACCCGTCAGAAAAGTGTTTTTCTGTCCAAACCAGAGAGTTTTCTTCCACAGAGGCTCCTTTTAAATGTGGGGTACCTCAAGGCTCCATACTGGGCCCCATTTTATTTTCTCTTTATTTGCTTCCACTGGGGTCCATTTTTAATAAATATCATTTGATTTTTTGCAGATGACACAGCTGACGCTGATAAAAACATTTTCTGGATCTCCGAACTTCAGAACTTTAGTCACCCAACTCGTAAAGTTCTTCTTTTTTACTTTGCGCTGTCATTTATGAATGAACACTTCCTGGTGTAGGGCTGGAAACATATATGGCGATATTGGGGCACCTTATACGCATTCATCAGATTTACGCTCCACATTTACACACTTTTCCTAAAGACAGAAGAGTTTGTTGAATCTGACGTGACGTGTTCGTACGAACCCTTCATACGAACAAAAGTAAGAAAAATTTAGGATAAGAATATGAACATGTTCTTGCATGAGGCCCAATGTGAGGACATTACCTCTGTAGTGCATTCTCTTCACTGGATGCCTGATCCTTTTAGGATTATTTTTAAAGTTTTATTCTTGGTTTTTAAGTGTTTAAATGGCACCTGTTTACCTTTCTGAGGTCCTACAATTATCATCCTGGTAGAGCTCTGAGATCTGAAGATCTGATGCTCTTTAGAGTCTTCTCAGCTGTAGCTCCTAAACTCTGGAACAGTCTCCCTCTTTCTGTGAGATCTGCCAGAACACTTAATAAATTTAAATCTGTTTAAATACTTTGTCTATTAACTCCAGAGAGCAGATGCAGTAGTTCAGTCTGTCTTATTTTTCCCCCCTGGTTTTATTTTGGAAGTTGGAATTGTTTAAGGCAACTAAAGAGAACAATAAAAATACAGTAATATAAAACATTTAGAGTGTGTAAAGTGCTATATGAATAAAGTTTTGATTAATTTAATAAAACACAGAGTTAAAAAAAGGATTTGATCAATTTTACCTAAAAACAAGCTGCAACATAAACAAATTGTTCACCAAATTAAAACATTAAAAGTTATTGTAAAATTAACTTTATTTGAGTGATAATCTGACAATGAGCCTTTTTCTAAACACGAACGTCTAAAACAGAAACAATTTCTCAGGCTATACTCAGCTCTCTGCCTGCTCCACTGTATGCATAATAGCTGCGAGTCATTAATAAGCCATTAATATTGATGCATGTTATTTAAATGTGCAGGTCAATGACTCGGTGGACCTCATTAAGTCTTTATGGGGTCAAACTGGGCCTGCAGTCCCACCACACTGGGCCTGATTACACTTTTAATAGACTGTGGCTTTGATTCAGTGGAGTCCCCGCGCCTCGTCCTGCACACAAATATGTTTTAATCCAACAGATACTTTGAAGGCATTGTAAGCGAGCAGGTGACACCGGATAATTGACTGTGTTCTAAACCCCACAAGCTGTAATTGTTCAATCAGAACTTAATTAGAGGCGCCGCGGGTCTGTGAAGCTTTGGACAGGAGCTCCTCTGCTGTTTGTTTAGTTGGAGGGAAAATGCTCGGTGTGCACGAGGAGCTCAGAAAAGAGGCGTCGTTTTAACGACAGCAGCTAATAAATGAGTTTACACAAGAAATAATGCTGGAGCTGATTTTAGCCTGTATCTGAACACAGACTGACACCTTAATTACAGTAAAAGATTTTAAAACAACAAACTTTTTCTGTTTTTAAAGTCTAAGCTGAAATAAACAGGCTTTTTACTTTAAAAACGTTTGATTGCTGTAGGATTAAACTGTATTCAACTTGACAAATCTATTGAATTTTTCATGCAAAGTGCCTTAAAATGACTTCATGTTAAAGTGATTCCCTGCAAACGAAAGTGAATAAAATGAAACTGAAGTAATTCCTCCTTTTAATCCAGCGTTTTAACCTAAAATGTTTCATAATAAATTAATGTTCAGAGTGTAACTGACAACTCTGAGCTACTGAAACTTTAGCTTAATATCTATCATTTCTGTTTAATTAGCAGCCATGCTGAGTCAGGTTAAAAGTTATTTAGTTCTAAGTGTTCATTAGTGGTTCAGGAGATATTTTGCTAACAGTGCAGAGCATTTACAGGATTGCTGCTGTTTATCAGTAATTATTCACTGAACTAAAGGAATAACTGCTGTTTAAGCAGTAAACTAGTGTTAAAGTGCAGAAGTTAAGGTTAGTGTGTTAAAACATTTCAATCATTTTAAATAATAAAAACAAAGTTTTATCACTGAACCCCTCAGTTTTCTGGTTCTTGGAGCAGGTAGGTCCAGCCACCAGCATCAGGCTCAAAGTTAGCAGCAGCCGTGTTAATCCTGATGAGTGCTGACAGAACGCCCCCCGCCGCGCCCCCCGCACCGTGAGAAAGAGAGGCATCAGCTTTCAGCACATTAATCACAGTCCTGCAGTCAGAGCAGTTATCCTGCAGCACAGATACATGCAGACACTTTATAACTAATGATGAGTAATTTTCTCTCCACAGTTGGTGTGGATGTTTCAGGTGTAGCCTCTGCTCCATTTGTCAAATAACAACTCTCAAAACCACTCATTCACAAGCAGATTACCCACAAAGCCTCTGAGAGGGAAACTCCAGCTAGAGCTCTGCTGTAGAACCCACCCTGGTCCTGGTTCTGGTTGGAGGGTTCTTGTTAAATGGAACTTTTTTCTCTCCACAGTCTCACACAGCAAAAACTGGAGTGTTAAAATTTCAGTGTTAAACTTTTCAGAGTTGATTTTAACACTTAAGTGTGATTTTAACACTGAGTAAACTGACAGACAGCGTTGGTGTTAATTCAGTGTTAATTTCATCAGTGTTGTCTAAACTCTGGAGAGAGTTAAATAAGCTCCACCCACAGTGAGGTCATATAACACCATGCAGTGTTGATTCTGAAAAGCTCCGCCCTCTTCCACCTCATGCCATTTGAACCAGGATATTTGAAGCAAGGGATTCTGGGTAATCCTGTAGAAATGATGTGTTTGCATGTTTATGACTATTAAAGAAGTTCATGAGAGTTAAAACACGTTGTTCTGGTTAGTTGTTTGGTTCAGGTTGTTCAAGTTTAGGTTTGTGTTATTGCTCATAAATCAACACCATGAGTGAGAGCTACTTCCTGCTGTGTGAAGGTCGACTCTGTGTTCAAACAACACTGTAAGAGTTGACTTGAATGCAATCTGCTCTGTAGCTACAGTGTAAAACTTACACTGTATGTTAGGTCACTAAATGCCAAATGCACTTTATATGTATAATAAAAGACCCTTTAACAAATTTTCTGAGTTAAAATTACTTTATGAAAAGTTAAATTTAACACTGAGTTAAATTAACACTAGTGATGCTTGATGCTGTCAATTTTCTTTCCGATACCGATACAGAGTAACATTTGACTGGTATCAGTGTTCTGATCTGATACTTTGTGATAACACACATAATGTGTCTGGTAAATCTTAAAACGTAGTGCTTTTCAAATAACCACTTATAAATAGTATATGACGTAGTAATTTATTTATTAATTTAAAAGTCTTTCTAACCCTACATTTGTTTAGCACAATTTGAAATTCTCGGTCCGTCCGTTGTCTTCCGCTTATCCGGGATCGGGTCGCGGGGGCAGCAGCCTAAGCAGAGAGACCCAGACTTCCCT
>JAUBOC010000127.1:24542259-24556041 GCA_032275365.1 Anablepsoides cearensis | reverse complement strand
CCCGACAACATAGCTCCTAGGATCATTGGGACACTCAAACCTCTCCACCACGATAAGGTGGCAGCCCAGGGAGAGGATTTATTTTTCCAGCTTAGTTTTAATAAATTATTTATTTTAGCAAATAATTTACATTTTAAACTCAAAGTTTAATTTATTAAAACTATTTATTTTTCCAGCTTAGTTTTAATAAATTATGTATTTTAGCAAATAATTTACATTTTAAACTCAAAGTTTAGTTAAAAACAAAGATAAGGAGAAAAACACTGACCTGTGTCTTTGTTTTAAACTAAACTTTAAACTTTAATTTAAACTGAGGCACCACAAGCATGAACAGTAGATCTGCTACTTCCTGTCTGTTGACCAATAGGGGAGACGCTGACCCAAGGAGCTCCGCCCACTTTGTTCACATAATGAGGCAGAAATGCATAAGTAAAGTAAAAACAGAAGACAGTGTTACCAGAATGGGACTTTTTTATGCATATGCTTGCAGCAAACACCTTTACCCACCCACATCGGTTTCTTTAGTATACAAAAGTTTAGATAAACACACACATATAACATAAGTCTTAACGGAGGTTCAGGCTGGTTTTTTTGTGGTTGAGCAGGTTTTACGTTACATCTGGGCTGGAAACTTTTAGTCCAATCTGGCAACCCAAAGCAACACATATAAAAAAAAAAAAACTTGCGGGAAAATTATTCAAAAAAATAATATAAACATTTATGATACACAGCATGTAAAAGGAAAAGCAAAAATACTTTTAAAAACAGTAAAATGTAAATTATGTGCTAAAATATATAATTTTTTGAAATAAAGCTGTAAAATTAAAAATGAAGGTGAATTAAATGATAAAACATGAGGTAATGTTCTCTTTTAATTTAATTGGTGCATTTTAAGTGTATTTATTAACTTATTTATTGGTCTTTTTATATGTTTCTGCTTTTATTTCTAGTTATGTCAGTTTCAGTCGTCCATACTTGTGTTCTGAATAAAGATAGAAGAGTTTCAGGTTTCTAAGCTGAAACTGGGCTCTTCACATGTTCGAGTCACGAGTCACTGACCCACTGTCGTCCTGCGAGTCATTTATGTGTTGTTTTCCACCAGCAGTTTATCTGTCTGCAAACTCAAACTGAAATTATTCCAGCTGATGACCTGGATTCTAGTCGATTGGATCCATTTTTCTGAGCAGTAATAAGATTTTTCAGTCTCCTCAGACAAACAACTGGAGCGTTCCTCTGACTCGCTGTGGTTTTGGTGTTACACTTCACTAAAGATGCACAGAAACATCAAACAACGAGCAAACTAACTGTCTCCATTTGACTTGTTAAATGTCTCTTATCATGGTTTTTATGCTAAAGCTGCTTTAAAATAAGAAAACTGTTTAAACGAGCAGTTAAGTCAACGTTCGCTGAAATAAAAATAATTGATTTTCCTCTGAATCACCCGCTTCAATCGTGGCGTCAGCAGCGAGAGCGACCCAAACAAAGGACATCTTCTGTGTCTGCAGGCGAAACGAGTCGGGGCCGCAGTTTGACCACGAGAAGGTAGCGTCCTCTCCACGGCTATTTTTGGATTCTTCGTGACATTTCCTGCTGCTGTGGCCACGAGCATTTGTTGTTGACCCAGAAAAGAAAAGTCTGACCATTTTTTTTAGCTTCGTCATCAAACCTTTAGATTCCACTTTCAGAAGCTGTGGAAATGTTTTAATGAAGAGTTGTTTCAGTCATGGAGTCTCAGCAAGCTGATTTGGTAAAAAGTGGGAATTAATTGCATTTTTATTGGGATGTTTGTGCATGAGCTAAAGTAGAAAACAGATGAAAACTGGATCATATCAAAGCTGTGATTCTTTGAATTTGATGTATTTATTGTTGAGGAACATCATCACCATCGTCTTCTGTTATGTCTCCGTTCAATGAGTTCATTCTGAACATGTGAACAAGTTCTTCTTCTCCGTCTGCATATTCATCAGTTGATTCATGCATGAGTCATCCTGCAGCCGCGGTATTAATGAGCTGAATTCAGCCAGACTTGGTAATTGTGCAGTAGACATTGTTTATCCAAACAAAGAAAAAGACTCTGTGTTTGCATCCTCTTTAAAGCCTAATCACTATTTGTCATATGTAATTACACTGTCAAGTGGCTCGCTGACGCCGCCGCCGTCACAGAATCTCCAAGCTTCACCCAAACCTTCGAATCAATCCACCTCCAAATTATATGCCAGCTTTTGTCACGACGATTCGGCTTGAAGAAAAATAAAATAAGCACAATTCTACTTTATATGCTAAAGATTTAGTCCAGGTAAGAATGCCTTATCTATATGCAAATTATAAGTTATCAACTTCAATAACTGTTGAACGAGGTGTCTCTAAACATGCTCCTGCCTTCATTTGTCAGGCTGCCAGGGTGGCCCAGTTTTTAATGCAAAGCGTTTAATCTTGAGGGAGATGGCAGCAAACACAGACAAATAGTCCGTGGAAGAAGGAGCGGATAGTTAACAGCACACATTGCCGGCGATGATAATGAGTTTTGTTTGTGTTGCCCACTTCATCTTTTTAACAAATGATAAAAAACAACTAGTCAAAAGCAAATGAGGAACACTTCTGTAATGCTAATTGAAGCTATTTCCCCGGGCAGCAGCAGCAGCAGCAGCAGCAGGGAACCCAGCAGTTCTGGAAAACAAGAGAAGCTGTGTCCTTGAGGAGGATGCTGTCCAACAAAGACGTTGTCCATCTGCAACCAAAAACCTAAATATTCCTCCAAACCAGTGAAACCACATGAACTTATCTTCTTATATTTGCTTCCAAACTCCTGTCAGGTTTAATCCAGGATGTTGTTGTTCCACTCATTCACCAGAACTTGTGGCTAAAGTTGAAACTGGACGAGTAAATCAAGAGTTTTGTCTTGTGGATCAGCTTTGCTGTCAGACTGCAGGTTTACTTCTGGTTTCTAGAGTCCCTGAAAGAACGAGAAGCAGAGCTTTTAGTTCTCAGGCTCCTCCCCTCTGACACCACGTCGACTTTTAGGACTAGACTGAAGAGTTTCCCTGAGTTGGACCTGGGGTCTTCTTCTGTGGAGTTTATTTGGGTTTTCTCTGGTTTCCTGCCTCAGTCCTGTTAGGCTGCCTTCAGGCCCAGAATTCCTTTAATATGGCTCCATATGAGGGACAAAAGTCAGACTGTTGTGCAACAAGCGGTTGCTACATCCTTGTAGCAGGAGGCTATATGTATCTAATCCAGCTATTGATCTGATTAACGACAGGCCGGCACCACTAACTGAGCAGCTGACTAATGAGACTATTCATTGTTCACTTTGCTGCTCCCTCAGCCTGGAATCTACTGCAGACAGACATGAAGTTGAGGGAGTTGGTCTCTTTTAATGTTTTTAGGGACATTCTTAAACAGTTTGTACTTAAGACATTTGTTTGTAAATGTTTTAACTGATTTTGTTCTCTATTATAGTCTTATCTTACCTTTTACGAGTGCTTCTTGTTTTTCTTTTATTTATCATGAAATATTTTAATGTAGTTTATTATTTGTAGTTTTGAATTTATTAATATCTGTGTGTTGCAGCCGTTCCTGGCCCGGTCTCTATTGAATAAAATAAATTTTACTCTCAATGAGATATACCTGGTTAAATAAACTGATTTGTGTTAGCATCGGAGAGGCTAGCGACACAGATAAGCTGTTGTTAGCACTGGAGAGTCTTTAAATTTGTCCTTCTGCTCTCCAGAGCTTTAAAGCTCCTGCTTACATTTAACCCGTTAGGTCTTCAGATCCAGACCTCCCAGTTGTTTCTCAGTCCTGTTTGAGAACATAAGGAATCATCCTCCATCTTCATCTCCACACCAAGATCTCCATAGATTGTTTTAAATCAATCTAATCATTTTTTGTTAGTTATTGTTCAATACGTCACCTTTAGATCAAACTTTGACATTAATCTAACATAGACCAGTTATGTTGTAGTTAAGAAAACTAAATCTGGCTTAAATCAGAGGTGTTTCACTCAGTTTTCATTCTTTAACACATTGTTCTGTCAGACCTGAGGATGTTCTGCTCACTGCAGCGTTCCTGACGGACAGAAAAACCCAGAACATCATCTTTTTTTATTCCATTTTTGTTTTTAATATCATCAAAGCTGAGTCTTGCTGCTGGCGCCTCTTCTTTGTTTCACTCCCCCCTCCCCCCAGCTTCTGACCTGTCTGCTGTGATGACCATTAAGGCCGGGCGGGCCGGTGCCGGTGGGCCTGTTGCTTCTCGGCTTGCGTCCCCGCTGCACTGCAGCATCTCGCCTGCCTGGAGCTGCTAACAAGCTGTGCATCCAGACAGTTGATGCTACAAATGAAGCTGCGCACTGGACCAACTCCTGAGATGAACAAGTCAAGTGCTGCTGAATCCCCCCAACACCACCCGGCTGCGCTGCAGACACTCAGAGCGAGGCTGCCGCTCACTTACATCCAGTGTTTGTGTGTGTTCGTCCTGATGCCAGGAATACTTCAGAGTAAGAAATAAAACACGACTAAAAGTTACCATGAACGACACATCAAAACATCCAATAAAAAATGACTCTTTTATTAGCTGGAGCACATGAGTAGAAATGGTTTGTTCAGAACTCGTGGAGGTCCAGCATCACTCACAGCAGCTGACCTGAATCTGCCACTTCCTCCTCTGCTTCACTTACCAAGAGCTGCTCCTTGTTTCCAAACAGAGATGAAACCTTACACTTACACACCTGATATTAATGGTAACAGCAGCAGGGGGGCCGAGCCCAGCAGAACCAGAGGGAGGAGAGAGAGAAGGCTGATGAAGCACGGGTCAGAGCCCGGAACAAACACGACGCTGCTTTCTGATCTGCTGATAATCAATGAAAGCATCAGGGACAAGTGGCCAACAGTTCTCTGCAGAAAACCAACAGACTTCAGGCATCAGCCAGGCTGCTAATAAGGAAACTCAAACCACTCAGTAATTACAAAAGGCTCAGATAGTGAGAACAAGATCGAGTTAAAGAACGCAATAAAGTCTGAGAAATGAGGGTTTCTTCTCTGAACTTTACTAAAGTCTGCTCCTCAGATTGATCTGAGACCCAAACCCACTGAGGCAGGACTTTATTTCTGCCCATTTAGCATTTAGATGCTATTTTTAAAAACTAATGCAGAGCATTTTTCTTGTAAATATCAGACTATTCTATGGAGACGTCAGTTATGATGTGTCAGAAACGAGTGCAGGACAGGGCGACAGCAGGGGAGCAGCGAGTGCTTTTTACTGTTAGAAATGTACTGAACGGACCGGTCTCACTGTGAAAACGTCGCACAGATAAAAAGGTTGGTGGTGGTGTTGTGCAGTTTGTAGATTCATCTTCCCGCCCCGCCCCACCTCGCCCCTCCTCCATGATTTCTCCTGGTGATGGAGGGTAACCTTGAGTCCTGCAGGGCCTCCGTTCAGGAGACGTCTGTGGTGAAATGAAGCCGTTTGTGTTCCTGCTGGCGCTGCAGTCACGCTCACCTGAGTCTTCATGTTGTACCTGAAGATGTTGTTCCTCCTCCAACACATGTTCAAACATTCAGAGTCATTCTGTGTCCTTGTGTTTGTGCAGGAGTCTTTAGAGACAGATAAACAGAAACACAACTATGCTCTGTCTTTATTAATGGTCAGTGCTGACTTTTACTCTCTGATGCTTTGTTTTTGACTCCAATCAGTCAAGGTCTTTTCTTTGAACCGATGAGCTGAATTTTAAAGCTGGAATCATTCCACAGCTTTAAAACAAACAATTTGACAAAGAGACTGACTCTGTTCACATGAACACTTTCTGGAAACATTGAAGATTTTCTGCAGCTGATTGTGGAAACGTTGTGTTTGTTGAAGCTGCAGTGGTTTCCACATCAGCTTCATTTGGACAGAGGATGAGATTGTGTTCCAACCTGGTCCAAAAACCTGGATTTATCTGGTTTATTTAGACTGAAGGACTTTAGAAGATGGCATTTTTATGAACAAACACTCCAGTTTAAAACTAAGAAAGCTACCTGGATAGGAGGTGAAGCATCTTCAACAGAATAATAAATGTCCAGTTAAGTGTTTTATTTTTATGTTTTTGGTTTACAATCACAGTTACAAACACACTTGTGTTGTTATTGATACCTGCTAGTTATGCTGCATGAACTCAGTGAGGCGTAAGTGTTCTCACATGAAACTTGTTGGCAAACTCTCAGAGCTAAAGTTTACAACAACATCAACACAAAGTGATGCAAAAACAAGCAAAATGCAAACATAGTGCTTAGAGTGTGTGCTGGGCACGACCCTCAGCTACTACCACACCAAACTTTAGCTCTTTAGCTGTAAACAGGACTGAATTAAAGCTGTTTAAGTTTGATCGTTAGTTGTGGCACACAAAAGTCTGCAGGTTTCATCATAATCTGTTTATAAGATATTTTACTGACACAGAAGCAGTTATTTTGCAGAAAGTGATTGAACTTGAGTAGAAAAATAAAACTGCTGCTGAAAGTTTAATCAGTTTGTTTGATCAGAAATTTGTTGTAAAGTTTGTTTGAAGTTTGGGTTAAATCTCTTTTCTTTAAATACTCTCCAAACATCAAACGCTCCAGATGAGTTTGAAAATATTGTAAATAAATAAATGTAATGTTTCCTCGGGGAGGTTCAAAACTGCACCATGAGCTGTTATTTGTTGCTCTAATCTTTAAGTAGATCTTCTCACCACAACCTCCCCCTGAGATCCACACATAATCCCTGTGATGATGATGATGAGCTGCAGAGAAGCTTTTATTCTCTCTGCCTTTGTGGTTAATACAGAGTTACTAAGTGTTCTCTACAGGATGTTTGAACTGAGGCTTCATTAAAGAGGTGGACAGTAGTAATCTTATTCTATGGATGTATTCAAATGTTTATACATTTTGAAATATTGAAGTTTTTTATTACAATTAAAACTGTTCATTTCAGCTTTTATCTTCTGTTAATTTAATTTCTCATGTTTGGTTTTGCTTCAGATTGATCCAAAAGTTTCTGAATTATAAATCTTTTCTGATCTAGCAACATCTTGGGAATCCAGGTCATAAATGAAAGCAACAAGCTGATTGGTCGGTTGGATTTTTCCAGTTTGATTCTGGTTCAGGGCTCTGGTTTCTGCTGCAGCACAGAGTTTAACATCCTGTATCTTTAACCTAATGTGTCACGGTGCACTTTAGTCACTTTAACTTGGAGCTCAAGCTGTCAAGAATGGATTTTAATTGGACAACAGCGTATGGAAGAAAAATGACTCACATTAGTGTTTGACTGAAAACATGTTTTTCACAGATTTTAAGGAGAAAATGAGGAAAATATGTTTTTAATTGTTCTAAGCTCATATAATTCAGCTGATGCTGGAACTGTGTGTGTGTATGTGTGTGTGTGTGTGTGTGTGTGTGTGTGTATGTGTGTGGTGGTCCGAGCTGTGTGTGTAATTACAGTGATGTAGTGTGTTACACGGCTGCACAAACAGGTATGTGTGTGCGTGGATGTGGCGGGGTGCTGCAGCGTGATAAACTCCACCTTTGTTAATAATCCTTGTGGAAACACGCAGAGAACTGGAATCAGCTGTAACTAAATTATTGTTTAAGCTGCTGTGCAGCTTGCAGGCATTTATCTTTTTATGCTATTGATTTTTGTTGTGGAAATGAGCTCTTAGCACATTTGTGAGGGGCTGTGTAATGGCAAAACTCCATTTGTATGAATGATCATCTTAAAGTGTTTCAAAACTCAACACTATGTGGAGAAATTATCTTTTTTAATCAAAATAAAGAATTAGACAAAAGTGGAACTGGAAGTTCAATAAGATTTTCAATAAATGTAATGTCTCTGGTCATGGATCACATGAGATTAATAATAAAAGATGATAATTATCATGCTTCAGGTGACCATGTTCCTCAGGATCAGAACAATAAATGTGTTACATTAAGTTGGTTTTCTGTTTGTTATCCAGTCCTACAGAGAAAACTGCATCCACCAAAGAAAAGAAATGACTCCTTATCTTGTAATTACCAGAGCCAGACCTCAAATATACAAGAAAAGAAGTGAAAAGGAGAACTCTCTGAAGGTCCAGGATTTCCTGCAGGTATATGAGGCACTACATTAAGGCAACCAGAGTTTGGTTGTTAATTTACAGCCAGTTCCAAAAGATACTGAAACATCAAGTTAAATTTTCTTGTTTTTGTGGTTCACTGAAGACATTTGAGTTTAAGACCCAAAGATGAGACCAGAGTTCAGAATGTGGCTTGAACCCACCCATTTTTCAAGGACCATGTGACTGACAGGTGTTTCTTACTGACCAGGTGTTGCCTTTAAGGCTGATGGCTCAAACATTACATATTTCTGCATGACTAGTCTACTTTTTGGCCTAGGTTTAGGTATTTCTTGTAAAAGAGGATGAACCAACATGAAGACCAGAGAGCTGTCTCCAAAGAAGGAACATCAATCAGAGCCACTGGACAAACGTTGGGCAGAGCGAGCACAAGAATATAAAATGTCCTGAATAAGAAGGAAACAACTGATGTACTGAGCAACACACATCCAACAGTTCAGCTAAGAAAACAACCGTATTTGATGACAGAAATATTGTGAGAGCTGTGAAGAAACAACGCAAAACATCAGTAAGTGACATCACCAACAACCTCCACAGTGCAAATATACCTTATATACAAAGATGAAACCACTCATCAGTAAGAAGAACCAGGACAGATTGAAATTTACATAGAAGTACAGAGAATAGCTGCAAAGATTCTGGAAGACAGTCCTATGGACCAAAGTGTGGAGAAGGAAAGAACTGCTGATGATCTGAAGCACAGTTCATCAGTGAAGCATGGTGCAGGTGATGTCATGGCTGCTTCTGGAACAGGCTCAGTAATATTTACTGATGATGGCAGCAGCAGAATGAATTCTGAAAAATTTTGTCTGATAATTTACAGAGAAATTCGTTCAAATTGATCAGAAGGTATTTTATCCTGCAGCAGGACAATGAGCCAAACCACACTGCCAACAAAACAAAGGACTTCATCAGGTTTAGACTGGCCAAGACAATCAGCTGACCTGAACCCAACAGAGTGTTTCACCTCCTGAAGAGGAGACTGAAGAGACAAACCCCCTGAAACAAACAGGAACTGAAAGAAGCTGTGGTAAAAGTCTGGAAGCATCACAGATGAAGAATCAACAGTTTGGTGTTGATGGGTCTCAGGCTGGAGACAGTTATTGTATCACGGATTAAACCACCAAATATTTAATGTTATTTACTTTAAGATTATTTATTTTAATACTTTTGAAATAAAACTGCTGTGGAGTAATACAAACAGTGATATATCCTAATGTTTAACACGTCTACATGCTAATAGCAGGAAATAAATGCTGACATTCAGAACTCTTGTCTCATCTTTGGATCTTAAACCTAAATATCTTCAGTGAAAAACAAAAAACAGAGAATTTGACTTTATGTTCCTGCCCTTTTGGAGAAAACTGTATATATCTGCATATATTTCAGGATGTTGTGCTTCAAACAAACAGAATGACTTTAAACATAACTTTTGATTATATATGTTTAAAAAAGTTCATGGCTCAACTTAAACTGTATATTGTGTAGGTTGAGCCATATCCCTAAAACCCACCCCTCCACACACACACACACACACACAATCTGATACAGCTGTCTTTATGAAGACCTGGCATTAACTTTTATTATTTTCTACAGCCTAACCCTAACCCATACCCTGACCCATTGCCTAAAATATGCCCTGCCCTAAACTCAATTCACACCTTGGTCCTAAACCTAACCCCTGACCCACCACCGGCATTTCCCCTCATGGGGACTAGACTCAGATCCCCATAAGTAAAATGAGGTCCCCACAGGTAAGTGTGTATGCCACTGTGTAGGCAATACTGCCACCCCACACACACACACACACACACACATCATCCTTCACCCACAACTCGACCCCACCTCTCACTCACCTTCACTTCCTTAAATAAAAGTCACTCTTTCACCATCAAGCATATTTTATTTCAACAGGTAATAACTTGTTTTATTGTTACAAATGACTGTTAAACTGTTGTTTATTAAAAACAACAAGAACAGAAGCTTTCAGCAGTGAAGCAAAAACTCAAAGTGAATCCTTGTTCCAGAATCAGAGATTCTTAACATAAAAGACTCAACTTACCCTAAAGTTGCCGTTTCCTCTTTATTTCTTCCCACAGCTAAAATGCTACACTTTTATGCTAGGTTTATGACCTCATGCTGTAGCTCATAGATACAACAACTGATGTATAAAACAAATATAAAAACATCTTATTATGAACTAAACACAATCCCTGTTTATCTTATGATGGAGTAACTTCACTTTCAAGGGTGAAAATGTTTTTTTTTATATAAATATGGTTCTTACCTTCATAGACTCCATGAAATTAAGCCTAGTTTATGTTCCACCCGGACGTGTTAGTGTGTGATGCAGACTGAGCTGCATGTTTACCCAGCAGAGTTTAATAAAGTTCTGACCCTCAGGGTTGAAACCCGTGCAGAACGTAACAGAACAGCAGATATTCTGTGGAAAGCAGCCTGGGTGCAGTTCTGATGAGTTACAGCCACGAAGCATTCATACTGGTTTAACTGTTCCTGCAGGTCAGAGAGGACCTTTCACCTGAACAAGCTCAGGGACTGAACATACCTGCACAACATCAACACACTATTAAAGCCTCCCACATTAAATAAACCCAACATGCAGTGCCTCATACCTGAGAGGAAATAAAAGTGCCTCAGTGCAGTCATTGTTCACCTGTCCTATAGGTCAGTCATGACTCTCCTTAACTTTTCTCAGATTCAGCAATGCTTCTCTACACAATCCTCAACTTCATATTTTCATTGAACTTTAAAGTGTTTCAGAACCACAGAGCTGGTCAGAGAGGTTAAAGACCTTCATCGCTCTCATAAACTCTTGGCTTTTATTTTATTTTTGTAATCTTATTTTTAACCAGAGAAAAACTGGAGCTGTGAGACACTGACAGCTCAGACCAGATTAAAAAAAAAACAGTAAAGAATGACAGTTTTAGTTTATTTTTTTACTTTATATTGAAGGTATCAGCCGACAGATCTTATTTTACTGTTTGAGCTGCAGCAGCAGAAGCACATCCACACCAGACCTAACCCTGACCAAACTCAGTCTAAACTGAAGGTTAGACACGCTTTAACCACTTCTACATTCAGATGATGCAATCAAATATCAAGAGTGACATTAAATATGATTTCTCTCACACAGATATGTCCTATTTTTCAAATGAAAGTGTTAACATGCAGGGAAATAAATTGCAGGCCAGTTTTGTGGGCGCGGGGAGGAGGTGTGCAGAGAGGCAGAGATAAGAGCGTCTGCAGCCAGACGTTCAGCCGGTCTGCAGAGGGAAGCAGGACCAGATAAGGACCGGAGCTCTTCAGGGCTTCTGAGGCTTAAATCACCTGCCTCAGACTCTTTGGACCTCCACACTTTTGCCTTCAAGTGTATTAGATAAATGCAACTCCCTGACATTCAAAGAAAGTAGTAAGGAAGGGAAAAAAATGAGACTTTTTCGCGTTTGGATTCTGTGACAATTTGCCTTTATGGATGAGATTTCTACAGGCAGACAGATGGAAGAAGAGGCAGCCAGGCGCCGCTCAGCAGGTGTGTGTTGGCGAGTCTATCTGAGCCGTTATGTCCAAGACCAGGTGAAAGGATGTTTAAGCTGCTCTCGTTCCAGTTGAGCTCATGAAAAAGCCTCACAGCATCAAACCAAGACGATTTAACAGGAAACAAAAAGGAGGAAAAACAAGCAGAAATGCAGCAACATAGATGAAAATAATCACCTTTAAATACATAATAACAGATTTTAAAATGAACTAAAGACTGGGTTTAATATTAACAATATTAAAAGAATGTTTAAAGAAAAAAATCCACTTAGAGGTTTTATTTAAACTCCTGCTGTTTGTTTAATAAGATCTGCTGCTGAGAGCTGAAACCTGCAGGTAAAACACTTTAAACTCTGAATAATATGTTTAAACTTCAGCTTTACAACTCTATATGCTGAACTTTAGCCAGGCTGGGTTCTAAACCTCAGTTTGTTGATGAAACGTGGAGAAATAAGCAGCATCTTATGACTCGTACAGCAGGAAGGTTTCATGCTGGAGCAGCTGCAGAGACTAAAACAAGTCTGTAAAACTGTAATTAACAGAAAGAGACTTGATCCTAACAGTTTGTTTTGTGTTAAAGAGACGAGGTCCTCTCCTCCACTTCCTGTGTTCTCATTTCTCCCATTTAAACCCAACGAGACCCTCGCTGACTCGCCTTCTGCTGGGTCCAGACGGCTTTTCTGCAGGATATAAAACATCTAAAGTATCAGGAAATGTGTTGCCAGATCTGCAGGATATTAAATGAAAATAAAAAAACAACACAGAGAAGCTCAGCTGCCGTCATGGAACTAAATGGAAAGTTGTAAACACGTCCCACCTGGAGCTGCGAGCAGCTTTCAGGTGGGGCCCACAAACAACAGGTAGCTGAAACAAATTAAGTCCTATTTAAAGCAGCGAGACACGGCGGAGGTTTACTGTGGAGGGGAGGAGAGAGACGGAGCTGCAGATGTAAAATGGAGCATCTCTCAGGGGAACGAGCGCTGGTATTCACAGCCAACAAAAGAATCAGGGAAAAGGTTTGTGAAGCAGCAGAACAGCCATCAGGTACACAGGAAGTGGCTGCTGTTAACGAGCAAATCACTTCAGTTCAGTGTGGGACTGCACCGCTAAAATAAAGAACAAAAACTCATTACCGAAGTTACAATGTGCAGAAAATACAGATTAGTTTATTCACTTAAAAAAGAGTCCAGATCAGAAATGAGTCAGACTCAGATTTAAACCATTAAGTTGATCCAGCTTTAATAAATGTTATTAAATGAGTGTGTGAAAAAATGTGTTGTTCAAAATGGTGTGTCTGAATAAAACAGGAATCCACTAGATTTATTCTCAATCTTCTGACTCCAATCAGGTTCATACAGCACTCAGCAGGCCTCAGTGTAAAACCTTGAGCTAAAAACATAAACAGAGCAGCTCTGCTTCAAGCAGAGACACTAACAGCTTCTGATAAACACTTCCTTCCACTATGAAATGAATTAACCTTATAATGTGCATCTCTTCCTGGTTCCACCTCTGCAGGTGTTACCTTTACGTCAGACGTAGAACGTAACTCATTTTGTTTAGGCTTAAAGAAAGAACACATGATGAGACGCACACCAACTGTTTTAACCTTAAAGGCTGCAATGATCAGAAAGTATAAAATACTAAACTGCATCTAACATTCAGTTAATCATTTATAAAATGTTCTTCAAGTGTATAAAATAAAAAGTGAACAGGTGTAGAGGTTTTAATGATGTCCTGAAGTGAAGCTCTTCCTGTTCCATCTGACTCGTCTGATTCATCTCATGTCTTTGTGGATCCTTGACCCGGTTCTGATGATGGATTTCAGTCCAACTTACCTGGATTTTAAAAAAAAGGTCAGTAAAGAAAACAAAGTCAAGCAAAAAGGGAAAACTTTCTGATAAACAGTCAGCTCTGTCTCATTTTAAAATGTTTTATTTGCAGTTTAGGTTAAAGGTCATGGTAGTCATGAAGTTTTCTTTCATCTGTTCCCTCTTCAGGGGTCTCCACAGAGTCGTCCACCTCCATCTTTCTGTCCTCACCGTCTCCTCTGTCCTCACCGTCTCCTCTGTCCTCACCGTCTCCTCTGTCCTCACCGTCTCCTCTGT
>JAUBOC010000127.1:24516736-24528337 GCA_032275365.1 Anablepsoides cearensis | reverse complement strand
CTCACTCACTCACTCACTCACTCACTCACTCACTCACTCACTCACTCACTCACTCACTCACTCACTCACTCACTCATTTGCTTTAATTTTATTTCATGTCATTTCTCAGCAGCTGGCCTGTCTTACTGAATCAGCTGAAGAACACTTGAAATGAAGACGGGCAGATTAGTCCAGTTTTATGTTGTTTTTGTTGTTTTGGTTCTGATTACATCATGATTTGGGGGTTTTATATTTGTCATATGCTTCAGTCAGCCCCTCGTTACTCACCTGTCCCTCATTTATCAATCTGCTGCCTTCAGTTTTGTCATCAACACAACCAGCAGATTTATTCTCCAGCTCACTCAGATCACCTGCTTGTTGTTCTCCCAGGCTGGGGGCTCTTGGTCAGGATTATCTCCTGTGCTCCTTGGGTTAAAGTTTGTTGCAGTATTTGCTTCCTCATCAGATTTATCTTCTTCTCATCATAGTTTCTTATTTAAAGTACTTCCTCCAGTGTTTCTGACATGACAAACTGAGGTTCTGGGGGAAATGATGATGAAGTTTACGTCACACAAGCTCAATAATCAGTCTTTTGTTGAGCACATTAACAACATCCAGTGTTTTATTTTTCCTGTTTGTCCTGATCTGGTACTAAAAGCCACTGGAAGCCTTTGTGCACCGCAGCAGTCAGCTGGAGCTGGATTATTCATCATTTATAATAAAATAGTGAGTGTTTGGTGCTAATGATGGACAAACATGATAAAACAAAACAAAGCTGCAGCTTTTAGTTTCTAACAGGGAGGTTAGAGGTTGTTGACGTGACGTGGACTCAGTTTTACTTTTTTTAAACCTGCAGAAGCTCTGTGTTTTCACCAGCAGCTGTCTCTCCTCTGGACATCAACAGGCTGCTGTTCAATAAAACCATGAGACGGCCAACTCTGACTGGCAGAGAGGAATCTGTCATAAACTTCTTCAGCCGGCTCGGGTTCATTTGAAATGTGTTTCCAATGCTAGTGATGCTCATTAGTGCTGTCTGACTCCTGATAACAGGTTGCCAGGATACAGGCATCAAACAGTAAATAATGCAGAGTGCTGGGTCACGTGACGCTGGCTCATGGTGGATGTCGGCGTGATTAAACGAGCGCCTGTAGTACAGTATTTCTGCAGGATGGGACAACACTCCTCTCCATTCCGCAGACCAGAAGCCAGCTGTTTATCTGCGCTGCAAAATTAAATCAACTTTAACTGGCAGACCAAAGCCAGAGAGGCAGTTAGAAGATTAAAAAATAAAAACCAAACGAAACACATTCCACTGGAGAGATAATGAAGGTCCTGTTTTCTGATCCGAGGATTTTATTTGGCGGAAAAGATGCACAAATCCAGAGCCGTGGACTCACCGATGTCCTCTACACATAATGCTGCCTAAATGACTCCCCAAGCAGCTTAACTAATTATATTTGAACAGCAGTGAATGAAGCCTGACCCTGATAGGAGCATGTGTCAATCAGTGCCCTACCATCAAAGGAAAAGGTCAATTACAGTTGCGTGTCCAAGGACTCTCTATCACAGTTTGACCTTTTTAGCTTAATGTGCCCAAAACAGGCTCTGGAGGCTGGTCCAAATGTCACATGTTTCCTGACAGAACTTCATCCTGCAGGCGCTGGAGGATTAACTGTGTCCCCTGACTGCTGCTTTATTTACGCTCTTCAGTTCGTCACAAGAAGTTCTTTAAAATATACAGAAAAACTGAGTGCAGCACTCAGGGATTATGGTTTATTATTTAGAATAAAATAGAGAATAGAAATAGCCTTTATTGTCCCACCCAGGGGAAATTCAGGTGTCACAGCAAATTCATTGCAGAGTTTCACCATTAGTTTACAAACTATAGACAGTGCACACAAAACAAAATTAGCACTAACTAGCAATGATACTACTACTAACAATAAAGATGTAATATAAAGGACTCTGCAAGAACAAATAAATGTTTTGTTTTAGAGACTGTAGTTACCTATCAGAATTTGATATTAGTAATCAGAATTTGCCTATTTTCAGTGCAAAACAATTGCAACAGACTATTACGTAACTATAAAAAGACTATTCCCAGTTAGTTTTTCTAAGAATATTCAGAGAAAAATAGCATTTTTAAATAATGCAGATTGCTCGCCATCTTGCGTGTAAAAGTTTCAAACAAAAAAGTTTTTTTTTAGTACGTTAGGAGTGACTCTCAGCTCCTCCCTCACTAAGTTTGTGTTCAGTATCTGTAAAAAGAACTGCATCATTATTCATTTTGCATTTGCTAACGTTGTTTAGCTGTGGCTAACATTTAGAGCCGTGCTGCTGAGGTTAGACCATAAGGTGAAATACATAGAGGAGGCGGGGCCTATCCCATCCATTCTCTTCTGTTGGTAAATCCATAACACACAGTTTTCTGTCATTAATTAAAATAAAAGAATAGAATAGAATAGAATAGAAACAGCATTTATTGTCCTGTGGGGGGAAACTTATGTAGTAGCAGCAGCAGATACATACATCAATCCACAAAAACAGTATGTTGCTTTGTGACATTATCAACTGTAGCAATAATATTAGAATTACAGATAGTAACAATACAAAATAAAAATAGATCAAAATAAAAATAATAATAATAATTACTGTACTGGACTATCAAGATGAAATTAGGGGTCTTTCTGTGTGTAGTTTGCATGTTCTCCTCTTGCTTGTGTGGGTTTTCTATGAGTAATCCTGTTTCCTTCACTCCCTAAAAACATGTGCAACAGGTTGCCTTCAGGCCCAGGCCTCCCTTGATAAAGAGCTCTGTGATTTCAACGGGACTTGCCTGGATAAATAATGGTAAATAAAATAAATAAATAAACTTAAGCAGATTCAGATTTGAAGTGTTCAGCAGCAGAGAGAAAAAACTACAAACCCAGTGATTAGTTCTCATCATGAAGACTTTGTAACGTCGGCCTGGAGGCGCAGTGAGGAGCTGTGAGGAGCTCCACTGAGACCATGTGGTCAGTGCAGCTGATCAAGTTGGTTTCAAACCTAAACAACAAATAAAATCTGGCTTCATCTTGTTGATCAACCACAGATGGATGGAATAAAAGGAGAAAATGACAAAACAACATCCTCTTCTCCAGATTTACAAGCGTTTCTCCAAAGCCTGAGTGAAGGAGTGTGAGCTGTGCTGTAGTAGAAAGTGAAGACTGTTTTTGGTGAGGACCAGGTCTCTGTGACCCGATGTTCCGTCGCTGTAACTGGGCCACAACACGGACACATGATTTAATAAACAGGAGGAGAAAGTGGAGCCATTAAGAAAAGGTCTCCTGAGGTCACGGCTCAAGTGGGTCCACATGGAGCTCCCAGCAGGTGATTCTCTGCAGGAGATGAACTCTCTCAGCTGGAAACATAAAGGATGAACTCGTAGGCTCTGCCTCTGATGCACACACTCCTGCCTTCTTTAATAAAGTTATTTATTATGTTTGTTACTACATGAATGGATAATTTCATCTTTTTGTTTATGTCGCATAATAAATTAGATTTTCTCACATTTGAAAATCATTTTACTTCTGGTATGATTTGGATCCAGTTCTGGACAGTGATCCACCATTTGAGACCCCTTATTTCAGAATTATTATTTATTTGGTAAAATTTCCCATCTATTGCCCCCTGTTGGTGTTTTCCTGAGATACAGTACATAGTGATACTGATACATACTGATACTGTTACTGTAAAATGTAATCATATATTTAGTTTTTAGCGTCCACACTGCCTCATTGAAGCACTTTATTTATCTCCATGTTTCCACACGCTTACTCAGATCACAGGACTTTTTTGTTGATGTTGTTGGAGGAAGCCCAGCTTACAAGGAACTAATTTATATAAGAAGAAAACGTGTCAGCTCAAGCCTCATCAGTTATTATGCAGAGAATACAACTGTGAGCTCTGCTGCTGAGATTTAACCAGATTATTATTAATCTGAAAGATTTTAATCAGGAATACATCATACAGGACAGCAACTGTGCAGCTCATAGCTTTTCTTTGTTTCTTTTAGGTAAGGACAGTTAAAAAGAGAAAAGAGTGCTCAAACTGTGTTTGATTATTATTTGTTTCAGGACATGAAATCATTTACATCAATATGCAACTTTTCAGACCAGTTTTACGCTTCGGCTGGATCTTCTTCATCTTTGCTTTGAATTTCAAAATAAAATTTCAAAGTTTTAATGTTTATTGCTTTAGTCTTTTTACACTGAACCTTTTTTGATTAGTTTTATTCTGCATGTTTAATAAATGCTAATTTGATGAAAGTTCTGACATAATTAGCTCTGATTTTTTTATAGAATAAATTAATGAGACATCTGTTGTTTTAATGTATAAAACTTTCACATTCTTTGTTTCTGTTCTGACACTTTGAGCCGTGTTGCTGCAGGAGGACAGAAGCTGTCTTTGTCAAACATCTGTCCTGCTTCAGGGACACATCGAGGTGTCTCACTCACACTGTGTCTTACTCACATTAAAGAGTCTCACTCTCATTAGGGAGTCTCACTGAAGGACAACTCCTTCAGTTAAAGATGCTCTCGGAGCTGCAGGACACTCCGCTCATGAAGACGTATGTTTGGAACAAAATGTCTTCTTTTTGCTCCTTTAAGATCCTGAATCCATCTTACTTGGTTGTGGACTGATTTAAAAATCTCTCTTTGATTTATTGTTAAAAGGGATTAATAATTTCCGCTCCATTAGTAAGCCAGAGTAACTGATGAATGGCAGCATCACAAGAGATGAGAACTTTCATTCACTTTCATTAAAATCTCATTATGTGTCTCTGAGAAATCATTGAGTGCTGGAAAACAGTCCCTGCTCAAGTCTTCAGCTTTCTGCCATGTGACAGCTTCTTTGGCTGCAGGTGTGTGTGTGTGTGTGTGTGTGTATGTGGGAGTACTTGTTTTGTTACCTATTTAGGACAGTTTCTTTTATACACACCTACCTTGTCAAGATCAGTAGTCGCAATGGGGACCAAAGACCAGTCCTAATATGGTGGAACTGTATTTTTGGGTTGGGGGTTTGGTTCAGGACCAAGCTGTGAGTTGAGCTTAGGTTAGTTTTATGGTCAGGTGTGTTCCTGTCAGGTTAAGCTGTAAAAATCACCAGTAAATGGATGGAAGTCAATGCAAAGTCCCCATGAGGATAGAAGAATAAACATGAGATCATGTTTAAAATTTTAGCTTTATGCTAAGTTTAGTTGTTTGTTTGTTTGCTTACAAGAGGTTTTAAAAGAAAAGCAAATGGTATAAATACAAAATAATATTTTATCAACAGTTTGTCTCTTAAATTTTTCATTTTAAGAAAGTAAAAGTATAACAGGTTAAACTTGTTCAGGAGGTGATCATGATGAACCTTCAGTTGTAGTTTTTGTGTCATGTTTACGTGTTTATTGCAAAAGCCCACTCATCCAATAGTTTTCATATTTCTCATCATACTGATTCCCAACTCAGACATCCAGCTCTGCTTTCACAACACAGCTTGTCCATGTTGTGTTAAAGTCATAAAGCAGCAGATAAAGAGGCAGAGACTCTTTGGTTTCAAGGTAAACTCCTGAGTGAGGCTGTGTGAGATGCATATAAACATTATTATGTCTTTAAAAGCTGCAAAACATTCATTTACTAAACTAATCAGAACAGAATCAGACTCTTGTCTCATTCTGAACAAGGCTGTACTTGATTGTGCACAAAGTCAACTTTGAAACTAAAATAAGTGCATAAATAAAAATACTAAATCCAAACTCCAGTTTGAGCTCAATAAGATGTGGTCATAAAATACTAATTTTACTAAATTTAAACTGTGATGTTTAATTTGAACCAAAGCTTCAAATGCTTGAAATGTAAAACTAACTATTCTGCAAGTTTCAGACAAACTTGTGGCTCCAGAGTGAATCCTAAATGTGTCTCCTGTTTGTAGGTGAGTCATGTGGGTCCCTCCCATTGGTCACTTCTCAAACAAAGACCCCCCTCCCCCCGGGGGCTTTAAAGCCTTAATTTCCCCACAGACCCAAATTATTAAAGAGATAAGGAAGGAAAGGACATGTCCAAATGCAAAGAAGGTCGTCTTTTCTTCTTCTTCCACCTCCATTTTTTCCCTTTTCAGCTCTGAGGGGTTTGTATTAATAAAGCCTGAGAGTTTTCTCCGGATGGCATCATCCCAGGGTGAAGTCTGTGGGCTGAGAGGGAGCATCAGGGCTGCACAAGTTGGCAGCAAACACAGAGCTGAAATACTTTTTTTGGCTCAAGCGAGCAGTTTCCATCCAAATGATGCCATCTTTGAGTCTGATCGCCTCTCCAGCCTCAAACCCAGAGCAGAGCGGACTTTTAACAATTCCAGGAAGATAGTTTAGTAACAATAAGGTTTGAAGGAAACAAAGTAACCTTTAAATAGATGCTTATTAACATGCAAATTAGTGTCATATTAACTCTTAATTAAACATTGGTGTGTGTTGATTGATCCACAATGAACAAACTAATAAATATAAAGAATTTCAGGTAAAAAATTGAAATATTGTCACTATAAATCAGGTTTATATCTATTATTAATAAACTGTTGCTTATGGGCTTCATACGTTTGTTTTCTGCTTTAATAACATCTAAAAATTAAAATATGTTTCTGTACAAATAAACTACAAATGTTGTAGAATTATAGAAACAGATCATTCAGAATAAGTAACACTGTTTAAACGAGATCTAGTTTTTTTACTTGCATTTGGGTCGGTGCTGCTGCTAAAATAAGTCCAAGCACCACACAAATGCACCCAGAGGTATTTTTACTGTAATTAAATGTATTTTGTGTGTGTCTTGAAAGGAACACCAATAGTTTGTGACATCACAAACCGTACACCGACCCACCCCAACCTGAGCCCAGCTCCTCACCTGGCAACCCAAGGTGTAGCTCCGCCCACTCATCCACAGGATGAAAGTTAGTTCTTCTCTTTTTACAGCAGTCATGGAGAACAGAGATGCCTGGATTCATTTAATTTTTATTTTTGATGGCAATGTTTTAGCAATATTGACAAAGAAAGTTGTAGTTTATGAAAATAATTTCACGATGGACTCCTTTAAAAACTACAACCTGCAGGATTTACCCGAGAACTTTCTACTGAAAATAACTTCTGTCTCTATAGTTCCTCACAAACCTGCAGATGATGGTGTTAAGTGATGTGTTGTGTTTAATATTGCTGTTTGTGTGAACATGATTTGTTATTTAGCACAAACTAATGTTAAACACACTGCTGTGAGGGGGCGAGCAGCTCTGCCTTTCTCCTCCAATAACCGCGGGTCCTCGTGAAGCAGGGACCACCATCCGGTTCCAGCACAAACCACATTTCCCTCTCAGGTCCTCGGGAAGCAGGGACTGCTGTTCAGCTGCAGCACGAACCGTGTTTCCACCGCGTTTCCATTTTCACATCTCTGAAGTGCTAATATAAATACCATGTTGGAAGGGCAGAGCTAACATAAATAAAAGGTTGGGAGGGGGTTTCCAACAGGAGCTTAATTGCACAAACATCTCATTTTGAAAAGAGTTCAGAACCAGGCAGAACTGACCAGGTGAAATCTCATCATCTGAAAATGATTTTGTTTTAAAATCTAATGAAGATGTTTTGAATATCCCACAGATAACTTGTTCTATAAACCATATTAGGTCCTCGTTAAGTGTTAATATGTCATTAATTAGCATGTTATAAGCATGTAGTTAGTGGTTTGAGTCTCAGAAGAACAGCTTTGGTGATTCTGATAGAAATCTGCATTTTATTGTGAGCATGTTTCTAATTGATATATAATTGTCACTTTGCCTCCTTTAAAGCTGCCTTTAAATTTTTTTTATCTTTTTTTTGCACTGATCCCTCTGAGAGTTTGTTGAAACTCCCTCCAGTTGACCTTGATGGGCAGTTTGTGGGCAGAGGAGTTGATGAAGAAGAACTCAACACAGATCACTAATGAACACCTGAGCTGCACTTATAGCAGCTGAAACAAAAGCTGCTCCCATCCTTCATATAGCTCCCAACTCTCTGCGTCTTCTATCAAACAGGAGTCCTTGAAGTGCAGCATCAGAGTAAAGCCCTGCACCTCCCGCCGTCTGTCACTCTATATGCCCCTGGGCTCTGCCTCATTTCTCCCCTCGGAGTGGTGCAACTCCCTGCCAACTCCTCACAATCCATCAGTGAGTGCTCTCCCTCCTCCAGGCACCGCCGGTGACCCCTGGCTCCTCCAACCCTCCCACCCCTACTGTCACACCGACCAACCGGAGCTGCTGATTTTCATGTCAGGTTTGCAGAAAAAGGAAGAAGCAGCAGCTGCAGAGGAGCCACACAGACAGGTTTTACAGAGTCGTGGTGTAATCAGCAGCTAATAATGTTTTACTTGCTTCTGTCTTTTAGCCAAATATCTCATGAGCAACTGGATTTTCTTTTCTTTTTATCCAAATCTGCAGAAATAAGTACTAAAATGAGCATCCAGTTCGTTTGAACTCCTGGAGTCAACCTGATTCAAGATGGCCGCCACGAGCATGCTAACAGGAACTCAGCTATAATCTGTGCTAGCTGAGGCTGATGTTGCTGTTATTGTCTGGAATCAGCTCAGTTTGTCTTTTAGTAAAATATCTCCTGAATAACAGCAGCTCTGTAACTTTTACTGTATTAACCCTTTTGTTATAAAAACTAAAGTTAAATATTATTACATGAGATCAAGGTTTGATCAAATCATCCCCATCTTTAAACGTGTCTGAAAGGCAGCGAGTGATTTCTAGACCTTTAAACATTAATAATATTGAAAACAAACTCAGACTGACTTTTATGATTGATTAGAACTAACTGATTAATTAAAGTGTTGTTGGTTTAAGCTTTACATGTTATAAATGTGAAGAAGAAGCATCTGTTCACTGTAAACAGGGTTTTAGAGACAGCTGAAGATACTTAAATGACTCACATCCTAACCTTCATTCTGTGGGTCCACCAGCTGCAGGAGGGGCTTCAGTAACCTGCTTCATCTGAACGCAGCGTGGGTCGGCCTCACCAAACTGTCCAAGCAAGAGGTGTCCAAATTGGGGCCCGCAGGACAAAATTGGCCCACCAAGCCATTTCATTTGGCCCTCCAGTTGGGTTATAATCTTCAGTCTTCTTAGATGTAGCATAATCTAAGCAGATAACCTTCAGATCTTTACTTTATTTTTGAATTAAGATTATACATGAAGAGACAAGAGACATTTTAGATGATTTGCACACTTTATAAAAAACCTAAATACTCAAATTGTATTAATGAAATATAAAATTGCGTGCCACAGCACCAGGTGATAGTTTAATCATAAAACGTATAAGGATTTTATTTAAAACTTATTTGCATTTGGCTCTCAGGGCTTGCTTTTCATCTTGGCCCTCCAAGTTTGGGCACCTCTGTCCAAGCATGATCATGTAACATCTGAGATTCTTATAATGTTATTTGTTTCTTAACATGGGTCAGAAAAAACTAAACAATTTCCCTCCATGACTTTCTTGTCCCTCTGAACATCTGTCCTCAATCCTGGTCTTGAACCATATTAGGAATTCAGTGATGATGGAAGCCACAGCGTGCAGAGTCCAGGCTGATTGGACTGAAATTGTCGAAAAATAACTGTAATATCATAAATAACAAGACATGATTTTTGTAATTCTAAATTAATTTGATTCTATACTTGGAACCGGAACCGCCTTCCTGGACCTGGTGTACCTGAAACACCGCGTCTGAAAAGCCCACCTGTGTCCTGGCAGCACGTGACAGGTGGTTTAAACCGGAGGGTTTCCGTTGCGCCTCCACGGACAATCTGCGCAAAGACGCACAATATTCAGGTATTTACGCGCAGCTGCCGATTTTACAGCTTTCATATGTTAACTCATAAGACACAAATTTATTGAAGTCACTCATGTGGGAAGTCCAAATAAAAATACAAATAAAATCAGTGAATATAAAAGGGTTTAGAAAGAGAGGGAAGGAAAAAAATACAAGAAACATTTTGTGTTGCGCAGAATCTTCAAAGATCAGCACCACGGACAGCGACTCTCTCTTTCTCTCTTTCACCCACCACACACACATGCACGTGCGCGCACATACACTAACACTCTGAAACCACGCACGCACACGCACGCACACACGCACAGTCTCTTCCGGGCGCTCACTCGCAGCTGGCTCGGATTCAGCTCCTCCCTCCTGTGTGGTGGCTTCTCCGACCAAAGGATCTTTGGACGTGAACAGTTTCGCTGAGGAGCACTTTTCTCGCCCCCACCCTCATCAGTTCTGCCCCCCCTAAAAAAAAGAAAAGAAAAAAAAAACCCACAACGAAGCCCATCCAGACGGGCAGCCGAGGCGTCACTTTCTGCGCACCGACCTGACTGAGGGGACTTTGGTGTTGGATAACCGGGTCTCCAGCCGTCCTTCTCCCACCCAGATCTCTGGCAGCGATGGGGACTCGGGCTGCCTCCTGCCCGGGCTCGCGCCTCCTCTCTCTGGGTATCTGGCTGATGGTCGCCGCGCGCACCGTGCCACACGCCGAGGCGGAGATCAGCTGCGCTTCCTGCCTGTCGCCCGTTCATCTTCAGCGGGAGGAGATACAGCTGGGGGTCCGCGCCGACCGTGGGGCGGCCAGCTTGAGGAGCATCCGAGCTGAGTTCAGGGAATTCGGGGTCTCCAGCCTGGAAGCCGGGCTGGACCGGGAGCGTGAGGCGGGAGATTCTGAGGAGGATGAGTTCCAGCGGGATGAAGTTCCCGGGGAGACGGGAGGAGGAGAGGACGCTGCGCTCCGGAGAGCCAGGAGGAGCGGAGCGGAGTTGGAGCAGTTTAGTGACAGCGGGTGGACCGGAGGGGCCGGCGTGGACCCGGGCTCTCAGGTGGAGGGGCAGAGATCAGTCAGGTGGAACCGGGAGGACGGGAGAGGGATTAACCGACAGGAAGAAGCCAAACTCAGCAGCAGCACTTTCTCCCTGACCGGAGACTCTGCGCACAACCACGCGGTGGTTTACTGGTCCGGGCAGAACAGCAGCGTGAGTCCAAACATCTCTTTTTATTATTATTCTGCTGCTTTTACTCTACATTTCCTCTGAACTCTCAGTGATCAGGGAGGAGGAGCAGGAGTCCTCCGCGCGCTCAGCTAACAGGTGCAGGCGCGCTCCGACGCACCAAACCGCTTTACTACTTATAGTTTCCGCTGTCGCCTTAAAGGCGGGAACAAGTTCCATATTTCATCCTCAGTGCGGAGAATAGTCAGATACGTGATTACATGATTCATTCCTCCCCAGTGATTGCAGCTTTTTAATCCAAATGAAGTGGCTGGGGAAGGAGGGAGCCCTGAATTATTGACTAAATCATTTTTTACAAACCCTGATCCTTCATGCTTTCATCTGTTCTTTCTCAAATCCAGTGTTTTTATTCTAAATGAAAATAAAACAGCTCTAATCATAATATTCATTCAGCTTTTATCTGAATTAAAGACACAGTTTGAGATTTAACAGGAACATCAGGGAATAAAATCTGTTGTTTTCCAAAGGGTGTGTGTGTGTGTGTGTGTGTGTGTGTGTGTGTGTGTGTGTGTGTGTGTGTGTGTGTGGAGGGG
>JAUBOC010000127.1:24476335-24497593 GCA_032275365.1 Anablepsoides cearensis | reverse complement strand
CTGTGGTCATAAAGGGATGGACAGAAGATGGTACACTGTGGTCATAAAGAGATGGACAGAAGATGGTACACTGTGGTTGTAAAGGGATGGACAGAAGATGGTACACTGTGGTCATAAAGGGATGGACATGGTCAGCAACAATACTCAGGAAGGTTGTGGTGTTGACACGATGCTCAGTTGGTACTAATGGACCCAAAGTGTGTCAGTAAAATATCCTCCACATCATTGCACCACCAGCCTGAACCATTGATACAAGGCAGGATGGATCCATGTTTTCATGTTGATGTTAAATTCTGACCCAAACATCTGAATGTTGCAGCAGAAATCCAGACTCATCAGACCAGGTGATGTTTTACAATCTTCTATTGTCCCGTTTTGGAGAGCCCGTGTTTGTAGCTTCAGTTTCCTGTTCTTAGCTGACATGAGTGACACCAGGTGTATCTTCTGCTGCTGTAGACCATCCTCCTCAAGGTTCAACATGTTGTGTTCAGAGATGATCTTCTGAAGACCTCTGTTGTAACCAGTGGTTATTTGAATAACTCTTGCCTTTCTATCAGCTCAAACCAGTCTGGTCATTCTCCTCTGACCTCTGGCATCAACAAGACATTTACTCCCACAGAACTGCCGCTCACTGGATATTTTCTCTTTTTCAGATCATTCTCTGTAAACCCTGGAGATGGTTGTGGGTGAAAATCCCATCAGATCAGCAGTTTGTAAAATACTCAGACCAGCCTGTCTGACACTAACAACCATGCCACGTTCAGAGTCACTTAAAATCACCTTTCTTCCTCATTCTGATGCTCAGTTTGAACTGCAGCAGATCATCATGTTTACATGCCTAAATGCATTGAGCTGCTGTCATGTGATTGGCTGATTTAGGTTATTGATCAGTTGGACAGGTGTATCTATGAAGTGGCCTGTGAGTGTTGATGTTATCTGGTTTGTCAGGTTTCTTACAGTTATGATCTGCAGTGAGAGCCCAGAAATAATCTGTTTAAACTGACAAAATGTTTTTTTTCCTGAATAAAACCATTTTTCTATAAAGCAGTGTCTCCGTGTTGCTCAACTCCACACAGTGGTTTAACATCACTTCAGTTTGCCACCTTCTCTCTCACCGCTGACCCGTTTCTGCCTGGTTTCCTGCTGCCGTTGCCCCGAGCGTGGAGCTGACCAGGTCACCTCCTGCGCAGGAGGCCGGGGGTCCGCAGGGAGCAGGACGGGGCGGGGAAGTTCAAACTAATATTAGACAACACGACAGAGATCCTGCTGGCTTTCACGGGAATTCACTTCTGTTTTGGTCAAAATACTAAAAAAACTAAAAGGAGTATTATAATATTTCCCCTCAGAAAAGGATGAGGTAAATACACCTGTGTCTCCATTATTACTCCTGACAGGAACTCTGGATTAACACCGGGGTGAGGTGTGTGTGTGTGTGTGTGTGTGTGTGTGTTTATTTGCACTTTTGCAGCTTCACTGCGTTTTGTCCTCGTACTGTTTTTCATCGTGTGCATGTCACGCAGCAGGTAGACGGGGATTAGCTTCCTCATAATGACAAACAGAGTATTACACACATAATTCGCTGTTTCACTGCACTGAAAGTTTGGACACAGTTTTGATCACATTAACAAAGTTTCTGCTTCCTGTGGGGCGATTTGATTGTTCAGTTCACTCCTCTGCTTGAATTTTAAAAATCTACTTTAAACTGGCAAATCAGAGCATAATTCTCACAGCTGGAACAATCCTAGAAGAGACTCCTGCCTCTTATTAGTTTCTGTTTTAACTGTTGGATGATGTTTCTGCATGCAGCATTCTGCTTTTAGAGGTGATGACACAGACTTATCAGGTTTGGAGAACAGTGAGGTCATGATTGCTGCAAGATGTGACGTGTCAACCGTTGGACATGCTCCATTTGTTTGGCGTGACCTTCCACATGGCAATATCAGCTCTTTTTTTCTGTTTCTGTCACGGGGGGTTATTATATGTGGGCAAGGGCAGACTGAGCCGACTGTTAGTGTGGTCACAGGGCATGTTGTGTCACCAACGTAAGAGATGAGACTAATTGATGATGTGATGTAATGATGGTAGTCTTCATCACCTCTGGGTGAGGGGGAGGAGCTAAAGTGAAGTGCTTTGATCCTGTCCTGAAGACAGAACCTAGAAAAGATTCATGTGAGCTGTCTTCATCCTCCCTTACCTTTTATGTTTACTGTTTTCTTCTTGCATTAGTTTTTGGTTTCTTAACATCAGCTACCAGGTATCTCTAATACAGGGATTCCCAAACCTGTTGAGAATTCCATGGGCCCCCTCATAAACCCCATGTTGTTTTAAAAGATAATTTGTCATTTCAACCCCTAAATTCCATGGGAATATATTTATTTAGTTAGTTTATTATGTTTGTTTTATTAGTTTATTGTTCTTCATAATTAAAAAAAAAAAAAACAATTTAGTGAACATTTTTGAGGACCCCTTGGGGTCCTGGGACCCCAGTTTGAGAACCTCTGCTCTAATAAAATGTGTCCAGAGCTGCACAACGTGCTACAACTAAGATTACCAAACAGTGGCCCGTGGACCATTCAGGTCGGTGGTGATGTCATAAAACTAGAAATAAGTAGCAAATTCTAACGTTTGTTGCTATTTTTACACTTCAGGACAAAAGAGAAGACCCCATTTATGTAAAGAAGAAAATGTTTTTTATAATTTATAACAAGTTTAATCAGATCTACAACTGAACTGTGCAGGAATATTTCTGTTTCTAATGTTTTTATTATCTAATCTAGTCTTAAAGGGAAGATCAGACTTTAGGGCTGGATGTTGGATCGATGAAGGGGCTAACAGGCTGCTAGCATGAGCTAATCAACACATTTTACTCTTTGTATAATTGATCATGTTGTGACCATTTATGTTGAAATCTTCTAAATGATCATTTCTATCATATTTTTGTTTTTTTTCTTTAGGCAGTTAGCGTATACTTCAGTTTTTTTGGAATCCAATTCTGAAATTAATGATTATATTTGGAAATGTTGGGATTACTTAGACCCTCTCATTAATTTAAGTGATTAGGAACACACCGGGGTGGTGGTGGGGATGTGTGCGACAACGGGGAGGCTTTTGAACATGTTAAATCAGATTAGGTTAACTTTAGTTTGCATCTAAGTTGTAAGACATGATCATTTATTGTTTTTGTTTATTTTTGCTGGAAATGAATGACATATTTTTCAAACAATCATGTTGGGAGTGGGTTCAAGAAAAAAACCAATCATGGCCTTTTCTTGGAATAATTTCACATGAAGGTCGCTACAGATCACATGTTTACACACAACCTGAAACTGCTGAAGCTAGCCTTTTCTGTTGTGAATATGAACACCAAGAGATTTAGTGTCATGTTCAAAGAGTCGCTGCAGAGGGAGCAAAGATTGAGATGTGGCCCCAGAGCCACAGGTTGGTCACATATTTATTTGTGTTCATCTATTGGCTCCATAGCCCAAAATGTGTGACAAAGCTCCTCATGTCCCGCCCACGGTACATGTGCTAGATTGACTGTAGAATCGGCCAATCCGCTCTGAGCTTCATTCTGACCCACAGCTCTGGAGCCAATCAACTTTACCTAGTGGTGAGAAAAGGAAAACATGAATTTTAAAGCATTTTTTGGACAGTTGCTGACTAAACAGGCTGGTAAAGAGGAAATATATTTGTTATGAAGTGTTCTGAGTGCTTCAAGACAAGGAAGAGTGATTTTTGTGGGCAGGAAAAGTAATAAAAAGACGGATTATACCACTTTCGGTTGCCATTTTGAATCGTTTTTTCATCAGAAAATGAGGACAAACATGTATCAAAGTAAGTGAAAAACATTTATTTTTTGCTGGTGGTGGTTTTATAAGCTGTGTTGATTGTAATGCTTTGATAAAAGTGAGGATATGTTTGTTTTTGTGTGTTTTGGCTGTTTGTTGGTGGAGATTTGCTGAATGTCCTCCAGCTGGGATTAATATTGCTGAATATTAATATTTTTTTTATATTTTAATCATGCTGTGAGTAAATATGGATGGTATTAATTATTTTTGGGCTTTTTATATCTAATTTGAGACCTCATAGAAGTCTCTGTGTGAAGCATTTAGAAATGACAGTGTTTGTCCAGTTTGGATATATGGACATATCATAATTGGACACATGTGTCCAATTATGAAATGGATGCTGGATTGTATTGTGTCTCAAATATTTATTTTTGATGCTGCTGTTGCCAAATTTTAACCAGTAATAGTTGGCAATCTATATTTTAGCCTAATATATATGTTTTAATTAACATCTCCTTTTAATGTCTGTGACCCTTTAAAATAAAAATAAACATTTAGGGAAAAAATATCTTGATTTTAGTGTATTTTAACTTGAATGTTTCAATACTAGTTACAGTTACAAAATATGACTGCTGAAATTGAAAAAAAAAATAAGATTAATAGCTTTAAAAAGAGTTTGTGAATTTAATCTTAAGGGTTCAAAAGCAAAACTTCATTTATGCTTTTTAAGGCGTTTAATGGAATTTTAGATGGACAGCTGAAGGAGCTGAGATATAAAACAAGGGTTATGATTTATTAAACCATCAACAATCTGTCCCTCCTTTATAAAAGCAATGATATCTAACTTCAATTGGATGGAGAGTTGATAGTTCAGAGACCTTTAGAGGTTAGGATCCAGAGGTTCATAATAACTAAGTACATTTACTTCATTACAGTATAAGTATTTTTTTTGATGATTTGTAATTTTACCAGTTATTTTTAATAGCTACTTTTACTTTTATTTTGTTACATTTTAAATGTAAAAATTATACTTTTACTTCTTTACTTTAAAATGTAACCCCTAGTTACTTGTTACAAAATAAAATCTGTTTGAACTAATCATGAAAGAAGAATTTTCTGCTCTCTAAAAAATAAAGTTTTGAATTTACTCATCAAAGTCATGTCAGCTGGCTCCACTGAGCCTAGTTGAGTAAATTAAGCAAATAAAATACATATATTACTCAATTTACTCAACCTGGTTTAGTGGAACCAGTTTAGTTCAGTAAATTCAACAGGTTATTTCTTAGAGTAAAAGTACCTTTACTTTCACTTTCCCAATTTTTGTGAACAGTTTTATGACTTTTACTTGAGTAGTTTTTCCATCAGTGAAATTTTTATCAAAGTCATTTTCTGTTCATGTAATTTTACTTTTACTTGGTTATTTTTTAGACCTCTGTTAGTATCATGGATAGATGAACTAATACCAGTCACATGTTGTAAACCTGCTGTAAAGAAAAACACAGAGCTTTTGTTCTTTCTAAGTCCTATCATTTAATTAAAACAATAAAGTAAACATTGTATCAAAGTATTTTCCTCCACGCTCACAGATTTTGTGTTGACGGTTCAAACTTTGAGTCATTCTGTGCTTAAAGCTGGAGAGCTTCAGTTGTTTTTTTAGTAATTAATGCATGTATTTTTCTTTCTGAGTGCTGAACAGATTGAAGGATCCTCGGAGTCTTGGCGGAGCTGGGATGTAGCTCCTCGGGTCGTGAATCCTAATGACTCATGAATAAATGCAGAATGTCATCACTCCATTTATTGTGACCCGTATCCTGCAGTGAGTGTTTCCTCTACCGTCACATCACGTGTCTTTAACCGCGTGGGGCCTCAGTACTAATCACTGGGTGCTGATCTGTGTCTGCGTGTGCAGAAAAACCCATAAATCCAGCAGCTGATAACAACTGATTTATTAGATTTGTTACGTTACGAGGCGTTTGTTAGTTTATCATAATAACAGTTTTTATTTTAGCTGCAGGATAATCTACAGTCACGCTCTTTGATCTGCTAATGAATCCCTTCATGTCTTACACTCTGACAGATATTGTGCATGTTCCTAACATGATATGATATGGAGGGTTTGTGGTGGTCCGGGCCTTTAAATAGCCTAATTAGCATTCTTGGCTTGAAGGCCAGACAATGCTGGCAGCGTTGGTCCCCAAGTCTGGAGAAGCTCATTCAGTCGGCCTCAATGGGAGACTGTATGCAGAGATGAGAGTGGTGATGTGGAAAAGAAGAAAAAAAAATCCTCTTTTAATTCACTTTTATCCAGGGTGTTACCCTCACAGAGCTGCAGCATTCACCGTTTAACATTCGTAGAAGAAAATCTGCATTTTTTTACACAATCGGAAAGTGCTGCTCTTACGCAGAACATTTCACAGTTCCTGCTAATGAATGGATGCAGCAGCATGGATTAGCTCAGCTCCAGCAGAGCTCCTGTGAATAACTTCAGAAACACAATCAGGAAATGAGTCAAAGCTGCAGCAGCTTCTGCACAACCTGTTATTAACCTAAACTGGTTGAATCAAACATTTATTTCCAAAGAAAATCAGCTGTTCCCTTGCAGCAGAGCAGCACATTACAGAGGTGACTCAAGGTTTGAGCTTTAAGGTTGGGTTTTAGCTGTTTTTAACAGGAAGTTGTTGGTCTTTAGCAGTTATTCATGTGGTGAAATGGATAAATATTAACCATAGTTGTGTCAAACCTTCAGGTTTATCAAACTTTCTGCTTTATGTTCTCAACAAACTCTACTTCTCCATAAATGTTTTATTCAGCTACAAACATTTAGTTCATATAATTAACTTTCCTGTCCGTTTTTTCCTTCTTATGCAAAGAGGCAGATTTACCATCAGGCAAAGGTAACCTTGTTCCTTACCAGCAGCAGCTCCTCAGCATAAATATATATAGAATAATTTAAATATTAATGAGGCCATTAGTTGGCTTGTGTCCATGAATCTGTATAGAGAGAGCTATAATTGATATAATCTTATGTTAAAAAAGCCTCATTAACAAGATATTTAGACTACAAAGGCCTGTACATTTGTTTCTTATGCCTAGCCCTACTGCAGGCTTCAAATTTCAAAATAATAGTTGCAGTTTGTGAAAATATTCCAGATTTCCTTTCCTTTTTGTTCTCTATGCAAAGAGGCAGATTTACCATCAGGCAAAAGTAACTTTGTTTCTAACCAACAGCAGCTCTTCAGCATAAATATATAAATTTTAATTATATATAATAATTTAAATATTAATGAGGCCATTAGTTGGCTTGTGTCCATGAATAAAGATCTAGAAGTGATATAATTTTATTAAAAAAAAGCCTCATTAACAAAATAATCAGGCTACAAAGGTCTGTACAGTTGTTTTTTATCTTATCTCTATTAAATGGCTTTAAATTTCAAAATAAAAGTTGTAATTTGTGAAAATATTCCAGATTAATAAAGTTAGTCAACAGAAAAAAAACCCTGATGGGGTGAAAATGTAAAGATATGATCAGTTTTGCTTTGTTCTGTTTAAAATAAGTTTCAGAGTAAACACTGCAGGTATGGATCTAATATTCAGCATCACTCCAATGATTGGGTTTGATCCTGGAACATTGTCTCTGAGGCATTTATCAGTGTTTGAATAATAATCTACACTCGATATATTGAACCAGAGGCTGTCTGTGTGCATGCTGGGGCTTTGTGTGGTTTTTGTGCTTTTACTGGTCAATAGGAGCAGTGCTGAATCCAGTAAATGTAGTCCATTTACATAGATTAAACCCACTGGACTGTTTTAGTTTTGACTTGTTTTCCACAGTTATGCAGGCAACAAATAAAACATTGGAGCATTCCAGGCTAATGTTCATGATTAGATGATGAATTTAAATAATGCAAAGCAGAATACTTCATCTGTGAGGGTCTTTTTTTTCTGACTTACCAGATGTCGACTCCTGAAAATTGCCTGTTTTGTCTGACGTTTTTCCAGCTGCACTTTCCTCCCCTTCAGCCATCTACATCACTGTTTTCCAAATCTCATTAGCTACAGAAAATGAGAGCCTGGGAGCTCCCAACCTATGCTGACTGTAGCGTTTCTTTAGATGATCAAACTTGGCAAAACTGTTAGGGTCTTTCTGGAGATGGCTGTAAAAGCTCCTCCTTTTGTTCCATCAAAGTAGATAATTATAGATTGGTTTTAAAATAAATGTAGAAAAAAGGATGAAGGCCGAGCAGCCAGTTGTTCCTCCGTGCTGCTCTGCCTGCAGGGACTTTTCACTTTTACAAATTTGTGGTTGAAAACTACAGCAAAGTTCAAGGATCTGGATCAATTTAAACATTAAGTAAACAAGTTTAATAAGCTCGTCCTTCAGCCACCTCCTCTGAATTGTTTGCCTTAATTTAGACTTCAGCTGAAGATGAAGAGGTCATAATTGAGCTCCATGGCAACTCCACAAAGACATAATGTTTGCTTCCTGCTGATCATTAGTGGATGCAGAGTGCAGCGTGTTGGCCGCCTGCAGGATGAACCCACGGTGCTTCTGCTATTAGCTTGTTAACAAGCAGAATGTCACAGATGAAGGAGCTCAGATGAAATACAGCGTGCTCGCTCATGGCTGAGCTCTGTGCACGGCTGAGGGACAGGTGAACACGGAGGAAGAGTCTGTGCTGCATGACTGAAGCACGAGAGCAGCGCAGACTCTGCAGGTTGACTTAATGATGACTCTAAAATATAACAAGACTTTATTTGTTTGCTGCAGCCGCCTCGTTTGTCTTCTAAACGCTCATTATTCTGCCTTTGTTTTGTCTTTTATCAACAGATTCAAATCATGCACGTGTTCCTGAGCAGTCATTTCATTACAACTGTTAGTTTTATAAAGTCTAACTATAAATTATGTTGTGACTTGTTTTTTTTCTGTCTAGATTCAGTTTAAAAAAAATAATTTTAGGAGCCAGATTTTGTCACCATTGGGTCACATTCACTCAAAAGCTTTCACACCACTGAGATCAGTTTTCAGTTTTTGTGTTATTTCAGCATTTCAACACGTTCAGCTGCTTCAGCACAATCTGCCTTTGACTTTTGGTTTTCCAAAAATTTATACTTTTTAAGACTTGAGTTTTATTTTTTTTTGGCTATTTTTATTTTCTCATTGAAAAAAAATAGTTAAAATCCTGCAAAATGTTTTTAAATCTTTGCAGAACTTTTGTTCTGGTTCTGCTTTCTTAACTGCTTTGTGCTAATTTCAGCTTCCTTCAGGTTATTTTTGTTCATTTCAGTTGTTTTCAGCCTTTTCAGCTGTTTCAACCCCTTTCAACTTTTGAGTGATTTTTTTTTACTTACAATGTTTTAAGCATTTTAAGCTTCTTTCGGTTTTATTTTGTTTTGATTTTTCTGCCATTTCATCTACCCTTTAGGTGCTTTTTTTTTTTTTTAAAAATCTACATTTTAGTGATTATTCCAGCTTTTTCTAATCAATTCATCAAAGGAGTTCCTTCAGTTTCTGTTATTTACAGCTTTAAAGCTATACTTTTAAGTTATTTTCAGCTAAATTCACCTATTTTTGATATTTCAGTTTTTTAGTGCTTAGTTCAACAAACATGCTTTTTCAATGATGACCGCTATTTCAAGGTCACAAAATAAAATGTTAACATCACAGGTTTATCATTTTCTGCTTGTTTTATCTTCTTTTGTCTAAATTTCAGCTTTGTTCTTTTTTTGTCCTTAAATGTCTCTATTTCCGGTAGTTTCAAACTTTTTGTCTGTTTTTTAAGTTACATTTTTGAAAATAGTTCTTTTCTGCAGATTTAGCTACATTTTTGATCTCCCATCTTTTTTGACACATTTTTGCTTTTTTAAAATTTATTTTCCATTTTTGTTTTCTTACTTTCAGTAAAACTCATTTGCTCAGATTTAACTCACATCAACAGTTTGGCTTTTTAAACCTTTTCAGCAGCTTTCCAAAATAAAAAAAAAATCTTTTAGCGTTATGCATCTGTGCAGCATTTTTGTCGGAAATGCAAAATATAATATTAAGGAAATGGTTCTTTATAACACAAAACCTGTAAGCTGAAAGTACAAACTTAAATCTGTGAATAACAAAGATCCTAAAAGTTTAATAGAAATAAAATATTAAATCTAATAATAAAATCATAGTTGAACTGAACATTATAAGCAGAAGGTGATGAAACAGTGTTTCAGTTAAAACTCACACTCGTCTCTATGATGGTTTCTCTGGCGTGTCACAAGCGGGTGGCTGTATTTCCTATGATGAGACAGCCATGTTTTGTCATGTGCTGCATGTTAAAATGCCCACGGTGGAAACTGTGGCTGATTAAAGATGGTGCCAGGAAGCTTTTAAAGCAGACAGATGTTCTGCTTCTTGTACCCAAGTCAGATTTGAGATCAGGCCTGTTTGTTATTCTGTGTGAAACGAGAAGAAACCAGCTGATCTGCTCTGAAATCTTCAGCTGAATGTGTTGTTGAGCTGTGAGGACTCAGAGCTCCTCCACTGAAACTGATTTCTCTTTCTTTAGTGAGAGTTAAGGAGGAAGAAATCATTATTTCATCAGCCAAATGAAATCTCTCCAGGTGAGAACTGTTATCTGCAGGCTCTTTGAAGTGCTGCTAGCCTTTGGGAAATAAAATAATAAAAAAAAAAAAACCTAATCACAGAAAATCCGAGGATACATTGGGCCTATCAGCTCCCGGTTCAGACCCAACAACGCTGCTCCGAGGCGAGGAGCTGCTGCAGGGCAGTGGCAGCTTAAATCTGTCAACTCTGCCTGACTGGAGACAGAAATTTAAATGCAGAAAAAGAAAGTCCTGCAGTAGTTTGGAGGGAGCGTCTCAGCCGGTGCGCGGGCCGTTTGCCATCCAGTTTAATGTCGACTGCTGTGCTTCATTTTGTTGACACGTGCCCCTCCTGTGAACCGTGGCAGAAACTTTTTTCTTTTACTGTTTCTCCAACTAAAGTCATAAAAACACACATCTTCAACATTTATTTCTGTCAAAGCTGATCTCTCAACTTTTGTTCTGAGATTCTGAGAGTTCAGCTGACTTCTAAAGATGTGAAATCTGAAACTAGTGACAGAGTCAGACTCTCACGCATCCCTTCAGTTCATAAAAGAGCAAAAAAAAATGGATGGGGAGATAGATTGGAATGAAGGCTGCTGCTTTGTATTTTAACTCCAACTGGCAGCATTTGTGCTAAAAATAAAGATGTTCTCTCGTTGTGAAGACAAAGTATCCATATGGTGCCTTTCCATCTGCTTAATGCGCTCCCACCAGGTGCCACTCTGGAGGAAAACCTCACCTGTCTGACGGGGAAAACCTGAAAAAACTACAAATTAATAAAACCGACAGGAGTTTTTTTTTACAAACCTCCCAGAGCCGGCTGCTGAGGAGGACTTGACCATGGAGTGCTCCATGTGATGTTAAACTCTAGTCCAGATTTAAACTGAGTTTGCTTCGGCAGAGTGGTCTCAGGGGTCTTGGTGGTCTTGCACCGTCACTCAGTTTGTGAGATAAACTCCAGCTTCTGCAGGAAGGAAGCAGTGATGTAACAAACATAACAAGCAGATAATCCAGGTAGTTTAGATGAAACCCACCAGCAGTACGATGGATTACTGGATTATTCATCTCTGCTGTGTTTTAATCTTTAGTGTCAACATGAGCTGAGGTCACATGACTTCACTCTGTTCACATCAAATGTCAAATGTTTCTGTTTGTTTTTATCAGCATGACTTTTTAAACTTGGTGTTAACAAACAAAAGCAGTTAAATTATATTTAATTTAGTTTATTTGCTTATTTTTACAGATCTTTGCTTCCTATCTATATCTGAAGATGCCTACAGTCTTAGTTTTGTTTATTTTTATTAGTCCTGCATCAGCTGTAAGCTAGAGAAAACATATTTTAATGGGTGTTCTGTACGTTAGATGGATACAACTTTTATTTCATTTATTTATTTTAGACATTTTAGGTTTGAGAAGTAGCAGTAAGAAGTGAACACTTAATTAATCCTACCCCTTGTCTCACATTATCACTAACTGAAATTAAATTAGTAATTAGAAACGTTCATCAGTATTTATATTCCTGTTCAATTTACTGTGCTAAAGAACCAACAAATCAGTAATATTACATGAAAACCTTATGCTTACAATCTCTCCTATAACGCATACAAATAGTATTAATGACAAATGTAAATAACAAACATACAGCATCAGAATAATTACCACTAATGTTCAACATATTATAATTTATACTTTATAATGTAATCAGAGTTCTATAACAACAAATATAATAATAAAAACTAATGATAATAAAATAACAATGTTTTACTAATAATCATAAAAATAACATAGAAGAAGAAAGGATCTTATTATCATAGTAAATATTTCAAATAATTCCCTATTTCCCAATAGAATGTGAGCATTTGTTTTTAACATGCTTGATGTGTGGACATTGTTTGAGCTCCATATTCAGTCTGTTCTATTGTTTGACTCCAGTTACAGTCAAGCTAAATCTTTTCATAGTTTGAAATTCAGCATCACCCTTAAGCTGTACCCACCGTCCCTTTCATAAAACATGTCCTGAAGATGTTCAGGTAACAGATTGTTGTGGATTTTATACATAAATATGACCGTTTGATATTTTACAATGTCCTGCAGTTTTAGTAGATTTGTATGGAGGACTAAATCTGACATAATTAGAAAATAAAATCAGAAATATATAAATGGACTAATAAATAAATATAGGTTTAAAATGCACAAATTAAAAAAATTAGAACGTTACCTCATGTTTTATCATTCAATTAACTTTCATATATTTTTTTTCAGCTTAGTTTCATTAAATTATGTATTTTAACACATAGTAATATATATTTTTGTTTATTTTTTTAAGTGTTACATTTCTTTGTCTCTGTTTTTACTTTATCTTATGCATTTTTGCTTCATTATGTAAATAAGGTGGGCGGAGCTCCTTGGGTCAGCGCCTCTCCTATTGGTCAACAGACAGGAAGGAGCAGGATCCATGTGCAGATCTATTGTGCATGCTTGTGGTTGAATCATTAAACATTACAGAAAGTAAAAAAATATCCAGATAATTTCCTTCTTTGGTCGTAACTGAAATACTTCTTGATACTTTATTACAAACATATTTAGTGTGAGGTTTCCAGCTAATTTTATCATCTATTATTACCCCTAAATACTTCATTTTTGCACTCTTTCTGTTAACTCCCTCTAATTTTATGCAGCCTGGGATCTTTTGTTCATTGTTAGAGAATATGAAATGATGCTTCTGTTTGTTTTATTCCTACATGCTGGTGCTAACTCCTGTAAAACCCTCAGTATGTCCAAGCTGAAGTCAGGTTTCTGCTCATGTTCTTCCAGCATAATGTGAAGCAAATTGTTTCAGAAATGTGGGAACAAGACCAATCTTAGTGAATGTGTTCTCAGTGTGTTTCCAAACATTAAGGAGTGCGGCGTTCAGCGCTAAGCTGCCATTTGAAAGCTGCTGAAGTGACAGGTGGCATTAATGCTTTGCTGCAGTGTCAGTGCTGTTAGTTTGATCCTGCTGAGAACGTGACAATGAAGCGCCACGCTGACGAGCTTCTGATGGCCTCAGTCAGGAAATCAACCTAATTGCAACAATTTTAACAGCCTCTGTCCATATGTCCATTTCCAAGTCTCCCTGTTGAGTCTCGACATGTAAAAGCAAATGAGTTTGACTGCTCCAGCTCGATGTGGCGCAGGCGCTCGGCTCACTGACTGAGAGCAGGAGAAAGTTTCACTGATGAGAACTTTAAACTGAATCTGCAGACAAACAGACAGAAGGGAGAGAGAAGCTCCTCCGTAAGCGACGAGCAGTTTTTCTCTTTTAGGAACAGTTTTTCCAGGAGGTCACGGCAAACGTTCACGGCCCATTTAGTCCCGAACACATCGGCTCCAACGTGCCGTCTGTGTTCTTCTGCAGCGAGAGAGAAAAATCCCAGAAAGCACAGCGACATGACAGCAGAGGGACGAGTCCTGACCATGTTTTCAGAGTTCACTGCTGAACGCAATTAGATTCTAGACGTCCTCAGGGGAGTTCCTAAACACACAGTTAGAATGTCATCATGGCAGAGCTGCTGAGGCAACAAAAACAACTTCTAATCTGGAGTTTGAACAGAGCTGTGGACAGTAACTAAGATCTCTGCTGGATCTGAACTCTTCAGAACATAATCAGAGCTAACAGAGACGCTGTGGCCAGACTGAAGCATCACTGCAGGCATTTTATCCATCATTCATCCCTTTTATTACTCATTTATCAGTGTATTCATCATCACCCTCCAACTCCTGACTGCGTCAGCTGAGTTCCAGTCAGAAGCCATGTCCTCAACCCTGCTGGGTGACCTCCAGACAGGCTGTTGACTCCTGTGTTTCCACCATCCCTTCACAGGAATGCACCTGCATGACATCAGTTTTTACCACAGGAAAAGTCAAACATGGATCCTGATCTCCTGTTTAAAGGATTCTTCTGTTGGTCGGGTCAGAATGTTGTCTTTGTTTTGATCTGTAGCCCTGCTGTGTCTGCAGAACATGGCTGATCAGACTCTTATTCACGTTCGAAACTAAAAAGGGTTAACCCCATTTCCACTCAAGGCTGCTGAGCTCTGCTGAGAGCAGCAGGCGGGAGTGTTTTAACTTAAATGAAATACTTGTCACGGCCCCTGCAGAATTATAGTTGGAGTGTTGGGACAACCCAAGCCAGAGGAGCTGAGAACTGATTTGATTGCACATCAGACGCGTATTGATAGCTCCAGATTCTGTAACTGTTGAGTGAAACTGATTGGATCGGGCTGAGATACGGTGTGAAAAGAGAGATGATGAGAGAGTTTGAATCGTGGCAATCAGCCCTGAAGAGGTTCGGAGTCTCAGATTCCTCCTGTTTTCATTAGAATGTGAAGCAGCAGAGATTCAGGCTGAAACCGCAAACGAAAGAAACGAGTGGAAAATGCTTGTTGACAATAACAGCAGAGAAAAAGGTTTGTTGCTCAGCTGGTAATCAGAGGCAAGGCATGGAGACAACAAAGAAAACAAGTTCACTGAAAAACTTTTCTAAAGTTTCAGTTAAAGTGAAAATAGATTAAACCTCTACAACGGCATACATGCAGATAAAAAAAGTGTAAATCTCCACCAAACAACTCGAATTTCAAAAAAATTCTTCAAAATGGAAGGAAATTCTATGATTTCCAAAAGTTGTAAATTTGCAAGAAAAAAAAAAGCAGAATTTAATAGATTCATTTCAGAAATTTTAAAGGAAAAAAAAACAGGAAATTCTCTTATGGAGAAAACTCATAAATTTGCAAGAAATAACTAATTTTCACAATTAAATGTAAAACATTTTGATATGTAAACTAAATATTTTCTGACATTGTAAACAGAGAAATTTACAAGAACAAAATATCACCATCAGATTCCCCAACTTGTGGCGACATATCCTGTTTCAGTAACAAGATATTTCAAAATAAAAGCCTGTGTATCATTTAATATGTTTTTTAAATATTTTTTTTTCTGTTAAGCACATTGTGATGTGCTATGAAAGGTGCTACAAATAAAGTTTACTTACTGCTTCAGTCACTCTGATGCTCTCACCTCAGTTTGTTCATAAATGCAAAAAAAGTGCTGAAATTGCTCTATATTGAAGTTTTATAAATCACACACTTGGTTTTACAATTTCTGCAGTCAGTGTAGAATAATCTAGTCCAGGTTTAAAGTCTCTCTGTGCTTTAGTTTTTAAACTGGAGCAGATTAAAGAGGCTCAAGGTAAAAACAGGTGAAATTACAGTTAGACAATCCTCAAAGCTTTGACTTTACAATGTCAGAAAATTTCTAAAAAGTTTAAATATTGAACATTTTTGCCTTTTGAATTATAGACATTTTAGAGTTTTCTTTCAAATTTACAACTTTTCTACATAAGTTAATTTCCTTGTTTTGTTCTTGTAAATTTCTGAAATTAATCTAATTTTTTTTATGGAAATTTACCCCCCAAAAAACTACAAATTGGCCCACATATGCTGCGGTAGACCTCTGACTCAACTGTTGTATTAAAAAACAGAAAACTAAACTGAGTGTAAGTTAGACGGTGCTGTATGAGGACAGTAGAGTTTGGTGCTTATCTCCTGCAGCCATGACCAGTTTGTCTGTCCATTACAAGGCTGGGTAAAACTCTTTACTGCTGGAACAATATGAGCTGCTAAATATTAGAGCACCCCCCGCCTCCAGCCTGAGTCTGAAGAGCGTAAAGCAGTTTTTGAAGAAACGACAAAGTGTTTGCTTGTGTCTGCAGTGGATTACAAATCATTAACCTGGAGATGTTGTTTTGTGTTCGAGCTGAACGCTCGGCTCCTCGTGGAGCTCGTCTTTGAAGACAATAATGGAGGAGAAAAGGAGGCTGCACATGTTTCTCTGTTGCACCTCCGGGCAGGATGTTGGGAGTAATTTCATCACATCGGTTATAAAACACTTGAGTTCAGTGACATACTGTGGCTTCATGGGGTGTGATGAGCGCAGGCACACCAGCCTTTTCCGCCGGTGTAATGTATTCTTTACTTCTCTGCTGACAATCAGGCCTACGGCAAGCTTTAGTCATTTCATTAAGACGGAACACAAATGGATTGTAGTGTAGTTTTTGCTTCATTAGCCCCAAACTCTGCAGCTCCACGGTTGCTCCGTGCTAAAGATTGTGCACTCCCTCAAGAAAATGAACTGCGGCACAAGATTACTTTTCTGGCAAATGTATGAATCAAGGATGTCCAAATACATGAGTGAGATTAATTACTCACTTACTTTACCTTTTCCTCTCCCCACGCTCCGCTGTTGGTGCTGACATCACAGAATCTTTACAGATTTATTATTTACAGAAGCAGAACGCAGCCGAAGCTCTTTGAACACAAATGTTGCTTTTATTTATTTAACACGCATCACTTTGAAGCTGCAGGGATAAAAAAAAAACAGGACATTGTTCCCAACATTCTGTGTCACCAGCTTCAGCAGCATCTTCATGAGCTCTTTGTCTTTGCTTCTGGAGATGAAACATGTTCGTGTGGAAACACAGAGGCCGTCTCCATCCTGAGCTGAGTGATGGCAGGACGTTCCCTCAGACTTTATGTATAGAACTGTGGGGACAGATGAAGCTAATTCAGCTGCTTCTAAATCTTTGTTTTGGTTTAATTTTCAACCCTTTTTCTGCAGCAGGCAGATGTTTTTAGGGCTTGCCATATCACATGAAGGAGAGAGCAGAGGAAGGCATTGCAAAGCCATTCAGTTGAATGGTTTTATTATCCACCTCAAAAAGGATTTCCTCCCTTTCTTTCTTTATGTAAATTTTATTTCACTCTCTGGTTCTGAAGCAAAACAACAATTTTTACATCATCATTTCTGTGAGATAAAGGGCTGTACAAATCTGAGAATTAACATGAGTAAGACGCAATCTCTTCTGTTGCTCACGGTTCAAGAATTATTTGAATAAACCTTTTTCACACAGTGGCTGTTTGTCTGAACTAAACTTTTCTGTTGTGCTGCAGATCCTTTCTTCCCCTCCCTGTAACAACATCACAATCAGGCCTTCTGATTGGCTGAAGCTGTTACTGGCCAGAGTAGCCTCAAAAAAGATGCTTTGTGTAACCCGACATGTCACTAATGTTGGACAATATTGGCAAAAAAAAAAAAAAGAATCACAATGTATTGTGGTGTTTAGCTGATATTGATAATATAAGGATTAATCCCCTGGAGTTCCTGGATGCCTCATCCTAGTCACATGGCAAATTTAAATCACTCTAGTGGGAAAGATTTGCTCTCCGTAAAAATCTCTTCCACATTTTGTCCAAAAAAACAGACATCAGGCTCAACTTTTAAATTGTGTTGACAGACCAAGTAAAACCTGAGTTATGATTAAAAAATTACAGAACTTAAAATGTTTTTCTTATTTGAAGCAGGGAGGAGCATTGAGCAGGCTGACCAGGGAAATCTCCAGTCATTCTGCCTGGTGGCATTAATTGATTGTATTAATCTTCAAGAGTCAAAAGATAAAACATTAAAATTTTTCTCACAACGATACGGTTTTGCCCAACCCCACATGGCTCCCAGGTTGCTCAGAAGTTGTAGGACATGCAAAGCTGAAATTTGGTGTGGCAGTAGCTAAGAAGGATCTCCAAGACATATTGAAGCTAAATAAAAAATCCAAGATGGCCGCCAAGGCTACCATGCAAAATTAACAAAACCTGAGCCATTTTTGACATATTTGGCACACATTTGTGATGGTAATAGATAAGGGTGGGAATCTTTTACAATCTCACGATTGGTTTCAATTCTGATTTTTTTATTCAAAACTGGTAATATGAGCCCATTTGTCGTGTTCCCAAAGTGCTTCATCTTCATTTTGCAAACCTTGCACAAAGTGAAGCTCATGTCAAACTTGGACTCATTCAGTAAAAACCAAAATGAGCCCAGATCTTTGCCTTCATTGAACACAGGGTCAGCTGAAGCTTTCTGTCCTCCAGTTCTGTAGTTTCCTCTTTGTTTTCTGCTCATACAAAACTTCTAGAACCTGCAAGTGGACGTCAGGACATCCCTCGTAGTTACAAAATGGAGGCAGACAGCTAAGGGATTTGCTTTATTAAAAAAAAAAACGATTTTGGGACATTTTAAATCAATTATGAATTTTTGTTAATGAGAATCACGATGCTGATGCCAACAAAGAGTAAAATCAAATCTTTATTTCAGTTTTATGGCCCTTTCATACATTCTTAAGAAACTATTCTAGTTTTAGTTTTAAACAAAAAGAAAGAAAAGGCAAAAAAAAAGGTCACAGGTTCAACTCCTTTGTTTTTTCCTGAACATGAGTGTATTTACTGCATCTGGTTTCAGGTTCTGCTGTAACTGTGTGAGTGTCTCTTTGTCTCGTTTGTCTCTGGTCACAGGTCCAGGGTGTCCGGCCTTTGGTCCAATCACACCTGGAGTTAGCAGCTGATTAGGAACAAGCAGCTGGTGAAACTGGATGAATGGATATAACCCAGTTTTCCTTCTTAGCTGCTTCTTTTTGAAGTTTTATTTTGTTTCTATCTGCTGTAAATGAAAGATGCTTTGATGGATGAATTAATTCTTATGTTATGAGTTCAGGATGCCTCTCAGCTAGTACCATACAGGATTTAAGCTCAGTATCTGTAAGAAGGACTGAGTTAGTGGTTGATTAGTCGTGGCAGCCATGTTAAATCAGCTAACATCTTTCATATTCTCTGGGGATAAAATAGCACACTTCTGACATAATCATGTTTTTGTTAGGGGTGCATTGATAAATCGTCTGGCTGATTTCTTTACATTTGTGAGGTCGGCCGATCCTTATGATCAGTGAAAAAGATCAGCTTTTCTACCTCCACAAAAGTCAAAATCAGCCACTAGAGTCTTTTGCTCTGCTGTGAGCACTACCTAATATCCAGTTAAAACAAGGTTGTATTGTTTCAAGGGTAGTTTTCAAAGTATTTCAGTAAAATAACATTTGAACAGTGAAGTTGTAATGTGACTTTATAATATCTGACAGTGTCAGATATTTAAATAATCAGTATCCGCCAAAATCAGAATCTGCAGGTCAGACTTTTGAAAGACAGGAGATCGGCAAGAAAAATCGGTGCAACCTTAGTTTATGTTATGAGTCTGTTATAATATTTAAAGATGGCCTCCCTCCACTGAAGTAAAGAAGGAAACCACATTCCTGACATGTTGGTCCTTTAAACTGAATCAGCCTCCTTCTCTTCCCACTCCTCTCCTCTGTATCCAGACAAACTAAGGATTGTTTTTTCTGAAAGAAAATAAGAAAAATAAAATAAAATACACATCGCGCTGCCTGGCAAGACACACAACCTCTTTCACCCCGGTGCGAAGGTTCCCCTGCAGAAGCAGTTGCCAGATTGCTGGAGCATGAAGCACTAACAGCTTTGCCCAAGGCCAGCTTCAACCTTTTCCAGTGGAATGGAATAGAAGATGTCTGGTGAATTTCTCCTTGTTTATAGTCTCATTTCAGGAAGAGATTAAGAGTGAGTCTCTTGCTTGGTGAAACAAGGGGAACCAGGGAACCGAGAAGATCATTTACTTTTCTGACAAAATGAGCTTTCCTCCGCAGCCACGCTGGCTGTGATTTAAGGCCTGAGTTTAACAGAAGGAAAGTGTTACACACAGTAATTGAACTTTCTATATTTCCTTGCTGTTGTCACTAATGAAGAGTGGGTGTGAAGAGGCTTTCAGGTGGAATGTGGATGCTGGAGGTTGTGCATCACAAAAGTGCTCCTCATAAAGAAACGTGTGGAGAAACAGGATTAGTTACAGTCTGAATGACTTCTTTAACAGGTTGTTTGGTCTTTTTCTGATGAAAAACAACCGTTATCCTGAAGCAAACTTCTCCACTTCTGTAAGCAAATATAAACACTAATAAACAAACAAACTTGTTGAAAACAGGATCCTTTTGATATATCGTCTGTAAATTGAAATAGTACCAAACTGAAAGAGCTGGAGACGTTTTAGTAACAGTGCTGATTCTAGAGATGGAACTTTTAAAGTATTTCATTCCAGCTGCTGAGGAGGCGTGAGCATCCATGTTGGCCTGCAGGATTTGATCAGGATGATGTCCGACCTGATTCTGCACAGACTGACCCGCCTGCTGTCCACATCTGACCTGATGGAAAATACAGAAGACCGAACACACACATTATTTTCTATTTACTGGAAAAACTACAGAATGTTATTTTTCTACATTTCACTTCCTAATTGAACGGAACAGAGAGTGAAAACACAAAGTAAAGCTTGCAGCACAGGTTGGGACTGAAGCAGTCCAGTCCTCTGGACGTTTAAATCTCATCCTGACTCAGAAATCACCTCCAACTTGTTGAAGCTGATATTTTTGTTTGTCTTCAAATAAGAAATGTTCTCAGATAAAAACCAGAGGTGAGATTTTATTGCAGGTTTTTGCAGTGTGAGGACTTTGTGGCAGAAAGAACTGTTTGTGAGGATCCTGCTTACAGCTGAAGGTGGTTCCACCTTTTTTTTTACTTAATTCAACTGTCAGTAAAGCGTGTCGGCTTTAAATGCTAAGTTAATTTAATGACTTAGTGAAATCAAGAATCCTCAGAAATGTGATAAGATGCATGTTTGTGGATGAGCTGAACACCTTTACCTTCAGCTCCTCTGACGTGAACTGATGAAAGCAGTTAAAAAAATAAAAAGCGTTACATTTTGGCACGGATCATTTAGAGTTTTTAGATTTAGCTGCACTGATAAAAATGATTTTTCGCTCTATAAATACTATTTTGATTTCATAGTTATATTTACAATCATTTTTTAGTTCTCCACATTTACTTTAAAATAATATGTATTTTCTTAATGCACTACTTGGTATTTACTTGTAATTTTTTTACAGCATTTTACAATGTAATTG